>JAWNPQ010000039.1:0-61581 GCA_035047465.1 Drosophila sordidula | reverse complement strand
GGAGACAGAGAGGAAGCAGAGAGGGAGATAGAGCGGAGACAGTGGATGGATTGGAGATGGAGAAGCGACAGAGAAAGATAGGACATAGAGAGGGAGAGAGAGGGAGAGAGAGGACATTGAGAGGGAGACCGAGGAGAGATAGCAGTTAGAGTGGAGACAGAGGAGATAGAGAGGAAATCAGAGAGGGAGAAGGGAGAGACAGAGGAGGGAGCGGGCATTGAGGGAGAGGGGGAGGAGAGCTAGGACATCAGAGAGGAGGAAAAAGGAGAGAGGAGAGAGAGAGGGAGGCAGAGGGAGAGACAGAGAGCTAGAGAAAGAGACAGAGGAGAGAGACAGGAGCGAGACATAGAAAGAGGGAGACGGAGGGAGAGCTAGGACTTTGGTAGGACACAGTGGAGAGAGAGTAGCGATAGGAGATAGAGAGGAAATAGAGGGAGAGAGAAGGGACATAGAGAGGGAGAGAAAAAGGAGTGATAGGAGCGAGAGGGAGATAGAGAGGCAGACAGTGGAGAGACAGAGGAGACAGAGGAAAGAGTGGACATAGAGAGGATAGAGAACATAGAAACGAAACAGAGAAGTAAGAGGAGATAGAGAGGACAGAGGAGACAGGGCAGTGAGATGACGTAGAGGGAGACAGAGGAGAGATGGGACATGAGAGGGAGAAACAGGGAGATACGAGTTAGAGAGGTGACAGAGGGTGAGTGGACATAGAGCGGAGACGGAGAGATAGCACATAGAGGAGCGATAGAAAGAGAGATAGGAGTTAAGAGAAGACCGATAACAGAGAGTGGATAGAGAGCAGACAGAGGAGACAGAGGAGAGAGCAGAGGACATAGAGAGGGAGACAGAGAAAGAGAGGCCATAGAGAGGAGACGGAGGGAGAGAGGACATGGAGAGGGACACAGGAGAGATAGGACAAAGAGAGGAGACAGGGAGAGAGAGGGAGACGGAGGGAGAGAGAGGACACTGAGAGGGAGACACAGAGAGAGATGGGACATAGAGAGGGAGAAAGAGATAGGAGCGAGAGGAGATAGAGGGAGACAGAGGAGGGGGAGACACGAGAGGGAGACAGAGATATAGGAGATATAGAGGGAGAGGGAGATAGAGGGAGGCAGAGGGAGAGACAGAGGAAAGAGTGGACATAGAGAGGAGAGATAGAACAGAGAAACGAAACAGAGAAGTAAGAGGAGATAGAGAGGACAGAGGGAGAGGGGCAGTGAGATGACGTAGAGGGAGACAGAGGACAGATAGGACATAGAGAGGAGAAACAGGAGAGATACGAGTTATGGAGGTGACAGAGGGGTGAGTGGACATAGAGAGAGACGGAGAGAGATAGCACATAGAGGAGCGATAGAAGAGATAGGAGTTAGAGAGAGACCGATAACAGAGAGTGGATAGAGAGCAGAGAGAGAGGGAGACAGAGGGAGAGAGAGCAGAGGACATAGAGAGGGAGACAGAGAAAGAGAGACATGAGAGGGAGACGGAGGGAGAGAGAGACATGGAGGGAGACACAGGAGAGATAGGACATAGAGAGAGACACAGGAGAGATGGGACATAGAGAGGGAGACAGAGAAAGAGGGAGACAGAGAGAGAGAGGACATAGAGGGAGACGGAGGGAGACAGAGGGACATAGAGAGGAGACACAGGAGAGATAGGACAGAAGAGACAGAGAGAAGAGACAGAGCAGAAGAGAGGACATAGAGAGGGAGACGGAGGGAGAGGGACATTGAGAGGAGACACGAGAGAGATAGGACATGAGAGAGTCAGCGGAGAGATAGGAGTGAGAGACAGAGACAGAGGGAGAGAAGACAGAGGGATAGATAGGACATACAGAGGAGATAGAGGAGAGAGATGACATAGAGAGGCGACAGAGGAGCAATAGAAGATAGAGAGGAGACAGAGTAGAAAGAGGAGATAGAGAGACAGACAGAGAGGAGAGACATAGAGAGGGAGACAGAAAGAGAGATAGGACATAGAGAGGGAGACAAAGGAGAGAAAGAGACATAGAAAAGAAACAGAGGAGAGAGTGGACATAGAGAGGGAGACAGAGGGGAGATAGAGGGAGGCAGAGGGTGAGATAAAGAGCTAGAAAGGAGACAGAGGAGAGAAAAGAGATGGAGAGGAAATAAAGGAGAGAGAGATATTGAGAGCAAACAGAGGGAGGGAGAGGATATAGAAAGACAGAGGGAGAACAAGGAGATAGAGAGCAGACAGAGGAGAGAGAAAGAGATGACATAGAGAGCAGACAGAGCAGCGATAGTCTATAGAGGGCGATAGAGAAGAGCAGGAGTTAGAGAGAGACAGAGGGAGAGAGAGACAAGAGAAAGAGAAAGAGAGAGAGAGAGAGCAATAGGAGATAGAGAGGGAGTCGGAGGGAGAGAGGACATAGAGAGGAGACAGAGGGAGAGATAGGAGATGGGAGAGGAGAGTGAGGTGACACAGAGAGATGAGATGGAGGGAGAGAGAGAGACAGAGAGGAGACAGAGGACAGATAGGAGATAGAGAGGAGATGGAGATAGAGAGGAAACAGAGAGGGAGATAGAGCGGAGACAGTGGATAGATAGGAGATGGAGAAGCGACAGAGGGAGAGATAGGACATAGAGAGGGAGACAGAGGAGAGATAGCACAGAGAGAGAGCGACAGAGAGATAGGCAGTTGAGGGGAGACGGAGGGGAGAGAAGAAATAGAGAGGGAGAAAGAGGGAGACAGGAGGGAGGGACGGGCATAGAAAGGGAGACAGAGGGAGAGCTAGGACATAGCGAGGGAGGAAAAGGAGAGAGAGAGGAGATAGAGAGGAGGCAGAGGAGAGACAAGAGCTAGAAAAGAGACAGAGGGAGAGAGAGAACATAGAAAAGAAACAGAGGGAGAGAGTGGACATAGAGTGGAGACAGAGGAGATAGAGAGAAGGCAGAGGTGAGATAAAGGGCTAGAAAGGAGACAGAGGGAGAGAGGGAAATGGAGAGGAAGTAAAGGAGAGAGAGGATGATTGAGAGCAAACAGAGGGAGGGAGAGGATATAGAAGAAGAGACAGAGGAGAACGAGGAGATAGAGAGCAGACAGAGGAGAGAAGTGAAGACATAGAGAGCACACAGAGCAGCGATAGTCTATAGAGAGGCGATAGAGAGAGAGCAAGGAGTTAGAGAAAGAGACAGAGGACAGAGAGATAAAAGAGAAAGAGAAAGAGAGAGAGAGCAATAGGAGATAGAGAGAGTCAGAGAGGAGAGAGAGGACACAGAGAGGGAGACAGAGGAGAGATGGAGATAGAGAGGGAGAGTGAGAGACACAGAGGAGAGATGGGATGGAGAGGGAGAGAGAGAAGGCAGAGGACAGATAGGAGAAAGAGAAAGAGATTGGAGACAGAGAGGAAACAGAGAGGGAGATAGAGAGGAAACAGGGAGAGTGGACATAAAGAGACACAGAGAGGGAGAGATGGGACAAAGAGAGAGACAGAGGGAGAGAGGACATTGAGAGGAGACCGAGGAGACATAGCAGTTAGAGAGGGAGACAGCGAGAGAGAAGAAATAGAGAGGAGAATGAGGAGATAGAGAAGACAGAGGAGAGAGAGAGCAATAGGAGATAGAGAGAGAGTCAGAGGGAGAGTGAGTACATAGAGAAGGAACAGAGGAGAGAGAGTACATAGAGAGGAACAAAGGAGAGGGAGGAGTTAGAGAGGGAGAGGACATAGAGAGGGAGGCAGAGGGAGAGTTAGCAGCGACAGTAGATAGAGAGAGACAGAGGGAGAGAGAGGAATCGAGAGGGAGAGATAGGAGCGACAGTAGATAGAGAGAGACAGAGGGAGAGAGGGAGACAGAGGGAGAGAGGAAATAGAGAGAGAACCGAGGGAGAGATAGCTGTTAGAGAGAAGACAGAGGAGAGAGAAAGAGATGTATTCAGCTGATGTGCCTCAGACTCTCTTTCTCTCGCTCAGTGTCTCTTCTTTGGTCACACATCGTTTCTTAGTCAGTTTTCTTGTGCTGTCTAAATACCGCCCTGAAAATTCTTAAGTACAAGTATGCCACTGAGTGTTTAGTGCTTCCCACCGAGGGAGGTAGATAGGAGACGGAATAGAGAGAGGGAGATATAGAGGGAGAAGGAGTGGAGAGAGAGGAGGCGGAGGCAGAAAGAGGATACAGAAGAGAGAGACGAGATAGAGAGAAAGACATAGAGAGGAGGGAGAGGACATAAAGAGGAGATAGAGGAGAGACAGAGGAGAGATAGGAGATAGAGAGGAGGAAAAGGAGAGAGACGAGATATAGAGGGAGATAGAGAGGAGATAGAGACGAGGCAGAGGAGAGACAAAGTGGAAAGGGACAGAGGGAGAGGATTGAGCGGACATAGAGAGGAGACAGAGGAGAGCTAGGACATAGTGAGGAGGAAAAGGAGAGAGAGGAGATAGAGGGAGGCAGAGGAGAGACAAGAGCTAGAAAGAACACATAGGTGAGAGAGGAGGGAGCGGACACAGAAAGGAGACAGGGAGAGCTAGGACATAGAGAGGAGGAAAAGCAGAGAGACGAGATATAGAGGGAGATAGAGAGGAGATAGAGACGAGGCAGAGGGAGAGACAAGAGCTAGAAAAGGGACAGAGGGAGAGGATTGAGCGGACATAGAGAGGAGACAGAGGGAGAGCTAGGACATTGGTAGGAAAAAGAGGAGAGAGAGTGTAGCGATAGGAGATAGAGAGGAATAGAGGAGAGAAAGGACATAGAGAGGGAGAAAGAGAGAGGAGAGGGAGATAGAGGGAGACAGAGGGAGAGGGAGAGACATAGAGGGGAGACAGAGAAGATATAGGAGAGTGGAGAGGAGAGAGAGCACATAGAGAGGGAGACAGAGGAGCAATAGGAGATAGAGAGGGAGATAGAGAAGAGAGCACAGATATAGGAGATAGAGAGGGAGAGATAGGACATAGAGAGAGAGAGAGAAAGAGAGGACATAGAGAGGGAGACGGAAGAGAGAGGGACATAGAGAGGGAGACACAGGAGAGATAGGAGACGGAGAGAGAGGGGGAGACAGAGAGAGAGGGACATAGAGAGGGAGACGGAGGAGAGAGAAGACATAGAGAGGAGACACGGAGAGATAGGACAAAGAGAGAGAGCGGAGAGATAGGAGTTAGGGACCGAGACAGGGGAAAGAGAGAGACAGAAGGAAAGATAGGACATAGAGAGGGAGATAGAGGAGAGAGATGACATAGAGATGCGACAGAGCAGCAACAGGAGATAGAGAGGAGACAGAGTAGAAAGAGGAGATAGAGAAGACAGAGGGAGAGGACATAGAGAGACGGAGAGAGAGGGACATAGAGAGGAGACAGAGAAGGAGACAGAGAAGAGAGGACATAGAGAGGGAGACGGAGAGAGAGACACAGAGAGACAGAGGAGAGATAGGACATAGAGAGGGAGACAGAGAAAGAGTGGACATAGAGAGAGACGGAGGAGAGAGAGGACATAGAGAGGGAGACACAGGAGAGATAGGACAAAGAGAGAGAGACAGAGAGAGAGAGACAGAGAAGAGAGAGACATAGAGAGGGAGACGGAGGGAGAGAGAGGACATAGAGAGGGAGACACAGGAGAGATAGGACACAGAGAGAGTCAGCGGAGAGATAGGAGTTAAAGACGAGACAGAGGGAGAGAAGACAGAGGAAAGATGGGACATACAGAGGAGATAGAGGGAGAGAGATGACATAGAGAGGCGACAGAGAGAGCAATAGGAGATAGAGAGGAGACAGAGTAGAAAGAGGGAGATAGAGAGCAGACAGAGGAGAGGACATAGAGAGGACACAGAAGAGATTGGACATAGAGAGGAGACAGAGGGAGAGAGAACATAGAAAGAAACAGAGGGAGAGAGTGGACATAGAGAGAGACAGAGAGAAGAAACAAAGGAGAGAGAGATAGAGAGAGAGAGAGAGACATAGAGAGGGAGGCAAAGGAGAGTTAGGAGCGACAGATAGATAGAGAGGGAGACAGAGGGAGAGAGACGAAATAGAGAGGGAGAGATAGGAGCGACAGTAGATAGAGAGGGAGACAGAGGGAGAGAGACAACAGAGAGGGAGACAGAGAGAGAGAGAAATAGAGAGGGAGATATAGAGACGACAGATAGAGGGAGACAGAGAGAGAGAGGGACACAGAGAGAGACAGAGGGAGAGATAGGAGATAGAGAGGAGAGTGTGGAGACAGAGAGAGAGATGGGATGGAGAGGAGAGAGAGAGAGAGAGAGAGACGGAGACAGATAGGAGATAGAGAGGGTGGAGACAGAGAGGAAACATAGAGGAAATAGAGAGGAAACAGAGGAGAGAGTGGACATTAAGAAGCGACAGAGGAGAGATAGGACAAAGAGAGGAGACAGAGGAGCGAGAGGATATAGAGAGGAGACAGACGAGAGAGATGGGATGGAGAGGAGAGAGAAGAGAAAGAGAGGAGACAGAGAGGAGAGGACATAGAGAGGAGACGGAGGAAAGAGAGGACATAGAGAGGAGATAGAGCGGAGACAGTGGATAGATAGGAGATGGAGAAGCGACAGAGGAGAGATAGGACATAGAGAGGAGACAGAGGAGAGAGAGGACATTGAGAGTAGACCGAGGAGAGATAGCAGTTAGAGAGGAGACAGAGGGAGAGAGAAGAAATAGAGAGGGAGAAAGAGGGAGACAGAGGGAGGAAGCGGGCATAGAAAGGAGACAGAGGTGAGCTAGGACATAGAGAGGGAGAAAGAGAGAGAGGAGATAGAGAGGAGGCAGAGGGAGAGACAAGAGCTAGAAAGAGACAGAGGAGAGAGAGAACATAGAGAAGAAACAGAGGGAGAGAGTGGACATAGAGAGGAGACAGAGGAGATAGAGAGAAGGCAGAGGTGAGATAAGAGCTAGAAAGGAGACAGAGGAGGACAGAGGAGAGAGAGGAAATGGAGAGGAAGTAAAGGAGAGAGAGGATATTGAGAGCAAACAGAGCAGGGAGACGATATAGAAAGAAGACAGAGGAGAACGAGGAGATAGAGAGCAGACAGAGGAGAGAGAAGTGAAGACATAGAGAGCAGACAGAGCAGCGATAGTCTATAGAGAGGCGATAGAGAAGAGCAAGGAGTTAGAGAAGAGACAGAGGACAGAGAAGAATTAAAGAGAAAGAGAAGAGAGAGAGAGAGGAGCAATAGGAGATAGAGGGAGAGAGAGGACATAGAGAGGAGACAGAGGAGAGATAGGAGATAGAGAGGAGAGTGAGGAGACACAGAAGAGAGATGGGATGGAGAGGAGAGAGAGGAGGCAGAGGACAGATAGGAGAAAGAGAAGAGATTGGAGACAGAGAGGAAACAGAGGAGAGAGTGGACATAAAGGAGCCACAGAGGAGAGATAGGACAAAGAGAGGAGACAGAGGAGAGAGAGGACATTGAGAGGAGACCGAGGAGACATAGCAGTTATAGAGGAGACAGCGGAGAGAGAAGAAATAGAGAGGAGAATGAGGAGATAGAGAGAAGACAGAGGAGAGAGAGGAGCAATCGGAGATAGAGAGGAGTCAGAGGAGAGTGAGAGTACATAGAGAAGGAACAGAGGAGAGAGAGTACATAGAGAAGGAACAAAGGAGAGGGAGGAGTTAGAGAGGGAGAGAGAGGACATAGAGAGGGAGGCAGAGGAGAGTTAGCAGCGACAGTAGATAGAGAGGGAGACAGAGGAGAGAGAGGAAATAGAGAGGGAGACAGAGGAGAGAGAGGAAATAGAGAGGGAGACCGAGGAGAGATAGCTGTTAGAGAGAAGACAGAGGAGAGAGAAGAGATGTATTCAGCTGATGTGCCTCAGACTCTCTTTCTCTCGCTCAGTGTCTCTTCTTCGGTCACACATCGTTTCTTAGTCAGTTTTCTTGTGCTGTCTAAATACCGCCCTGAAAATTCTTAAGTACAAGTACCACTGAGTGTTTAGTGCTTCCCACCGAGGAGGTAGATAGGAGACGGAATAGAGAGAGGAGATATAGAGGAGAAGGAGTGGAGAGAGAGGAGGCGGAGGCGAAAGAGGATACAGAAGAGAGAGACGAGATAGAGAGAAAAGACATAGAGAGGAGGGAGAGGACATAAAGAGGGAGATAGAGAAGAGACAGAGGGAGAGATAGGAGATAGAGAGGAGAGTGAGGAGACAATGGAAAGAGAGGAGAGAGAGAAGTCAGAGGAAGGATAGGAGATGAAGAGGAGACAGAGGAGAGAAAGGACATAGTGAGGAGGAAAAGGAGAGAGAGGAGATAGAGAGGGAGGCAGAGGAGAGACAAGAGCTAGAAAGAACACATAGGTGAGAGAGGAGGGAGCGGACACAGAAAGGAGACAGAGGAGAGCTAGGACATAGAGAGGAGGAAAAGGAGAGAGACGAGATATAGGGAGATAGAGAGGGAGATAGAGAGGAGATAGAGACGAGGCAGAGGGAGAGACAAGAGCTAGAAAAGGGACAGAGGAGAGGATTGAGCGGACATAGAGAGGAGACAGAGGAGAGCTAGGACATTGGTAGGAAAAAGAGGAGAGAGTGTAGCGATAGGAGATAGAGAGGAAATAGAGGGAGAGAAAGGACATAGAGAGGGAGAAAGAGGAGCGAGAGGGAGATAGAGAGGAGACAGAGGAGAGGGAGAACATAGAGAGGGAGACAGAGAAGATATAGGAGATAGAGAGGAGAGAGAGGACATAGAGAGGGAGACAGAGGAGCAATAGGAGATAGAGAGGAGATAGAGAAGAGAGAGCACAGATATAGGAGATAGAGAGGGAGAGATAGGACAAAGAGAGGGAGACAGAGAAGAGAGAGACAGAGAAAGAGAGGACATAGAGAGGGAGACGGAGGGAGAGAGAGGACATAGAGAGGGAGACACAGGAGAGATAGGACATAGAGAGGAGTCAGCGGAGAGATAGGAGTTAAAGACGAGACAGAGGAGAGAGAAGACAGAGGAAAGATAGGACATACAGAGGGAGATAGAGGGAGAGAGATGACATAGAGAGGCGACAGAGGAGCAATAGGAGATAGAGAGGGAGACAGAGTAGAAAGAGGAGATAGAGAGCAGACAGAGGAGAGGACATAGAGAGGACACAGAAGAGAGATTGGACATAGAGAGGAGACAGAGGAGAGAGAGAACATAGAAAAGAAACAGAGGAGAGAGTGGACATAGAGAGGAGACAGAGAGAAGAAACAAAGAGAGAGAGGAATGAGAGAGGAGAGAGAGGACATAGAGAGGGAGGCAAAGGAGAGTTAGGAGCGACAGTAGATAGAGAGGGAGACAGAGGGAGAGAGACGAAATAGAGAGGGAGAGATAGGAGCGACAGTAGATAGAGAGGGAGACAGAGGGAGAGAGAGGACAAAGAGAGGAGACAGAGGAGAGAGAGGAAATAGAGAGGAGATATAGGAGCGACAGTAGATAGAGAGGAGACAGAGGAGAGAGAGAGGACATAGAGAGGAGACAGAGGAGACATAGCAGTTATAGAGGAGACAGCGGAGAGAGAAGAAAGAGAGAGGAGAATGAGGAGATAGAGAGAAGACAGAGGAGAGAGAGGAGCAATCGGAGATAGAGAGGAGTCAGAGGAGAGTGAGAGTACATAGAGAAGGAACAGAGGAGAGAGAGTACATAGAGAAGGAACAAAGGAGAGGGAGGAGTTAGAGAGGAGAGAGAGGACATAGAGAGGAGGCAGAGGAGAGTTAGCAGCGACAGTAGATAGAGAGGAGACAGAGGAGAGAGAGGAAATAGAGAGGAGACAGAGGAGAGAGAGGAAATAGAGAGGAGACCGAGGAGAGATAGCTGTTAGAGAGAAGACAGAGGAGAGAGAAGAGATGTATTCAGCTGATGTGCCTCAGACTCTCTTTCTCTCGCTCAGTGTCTCTTCTTCGGTCACACATCGTTTCTTAGTCAGTTTTCTTGTGCTGTCTAAATACCGCCCTGAAAATTCTTAAGTACAAGTACCACTGAGTGTTTAGTGCTTCCCACCGAGGAGGTAGATAGGAGACGGAATAGAGAGAGGAGATATAGAGGAGAAGGAGTGGAGAGAGAGGAGGCGGAGGCGAAAGAGGATACAGAAGAGAGAGACGAGATAGAGAGAAAAGACATAGAGAGGAGGGAGAGGACATAAAGAGGAGATAGAGAAGAGACAGAGGAGAGATAGGAGATAGAGAGGAGAGTGAGGAGACAATGGAAAGAGAGGAGAGAGAGAAGTCAGAGGAAGGATAGGAGATGAAGAGGAGACAGAGGAGAGAAAGGACATAGTGAGGAGGAAAAGGAGAGAGAGGAGATAGAGAGGAGGCAGAGGAGAGACAAGAGCTAGAAAGAACACATAGGTGAGAGAGGAGGGAGCGGACACAGAAAGGAGACAGAGGAGAGCTAGGACATAGAGAGGAGGAAAAGGAGAGAGACGAGATATAGAGGAGATAGAGAGGAGATAGAGAGGAGATAGAGACGAGGCAGAGGAGAGACAAGAGCTAGAAAAGGGACAGAGGAGAGGATTGAGCGGACATAGAGAGGAGACAGAGGAGAGCTAGGACATTGGTAGGAAAAAGAGGAGAGAGTGTAGCGATAGGAGATAGAGAGGAAATAGAGGAGAGAAAGGACATAGAGAGGAGAAAGAGGAGCGAGAGGAGAAAGAGAGGAGACAGAGGAGAGGGAGAACATAGAGAGGAGACAGAGAAGATATAGGAGATAGAGAGGAGAGAGAGGACATAGAGAGGAGACAGAGGAGCAATAGGAGATAGAGAGGAGATAGAGAAGAGAGAGCACAGATATAGGAGATAGAGAGGAGAGATAGGACAAAGAGAGGAGACAGAGAAGAGAGGAGACAGAGAAGAGAGGACATAGAGAGGAGACGGAGGAGAGAGAGGACATAGAGAGGAGACACAGGAGAGATAGGACATAGAGAGGAGTCAGCGGAGAGATAGGAGTTAAAGACGAGACAGAGGAGAGAGAAGACAGAGGAAAGATAGGACATACAGAGGAGATAGAGGAGAGAGATGACATAGAGAGGCGACAGAGGAGCAATAGGAGATAGAGAGGAGACAGAGTAGAAAGAGGAGATAGAGAGCAGACAGAGGAGAGGACATAGAGAGGACACAGAAGAGAGATTGGACATAGAGAGGAGACAGAGGAGAGAGAGAACATAGAAAAGAAACAGAGGAGAGAGTGGACATAGAGAGGAGACAGAGAGAAGAAACAAAGGAGAGAGAGGAATTAGAGAGGAGAGAGAGGACATAGAGAGGAGGCAAAGGAGAGTTAGGAGCGACAGTAGATAGAGAGGAGACAGAGGAGAGAGACGAAATAGAGAGGAGAGATAGGAGCGACAGTAGATAGAGAGGAGACAGAGGAGAGAGAGGACAAAGAGAGGAGACAGAGGAGAGAGAGGAAATAGAGAGGAGATATAGGAGCGACAGTAGATAGAGAGGAGACAGAGGAGAGAGAGAGGACATAGAGAGGAGACAGAGGAGACATAGCAGTTATAGAGGAGACAGCGGAGAGAGAAGAAAGAGAGAGGAGAATGAGGAGATAGAGAGAAGACAGAGGAGAGAGAGGAGCAATCGGAGATAGAGAGGAGTCAGAGGAGAGTGAGAGTACATAGAGAAGGAACAGAGGAGAGAGAGTACATAGAGAAGGAACAAAGGAGAGGGAGGGAGTTAGAGAGGAGAGAGAGGACATAGAGAGGAGGCAGAGGAGAGTTAGCAGCGACAGTAGATAGAGAGGAGACAGAGGAGAGAGAGGAAATAGAGAGGGAGACAGAGGAGAGAGAGGAAATAGAGAGGGAGACCGAGGAGAGATAGCTGTTAGAGAGAAGACAGAGGAGAGAGAAGAGATGTATTCAGCTGATGTGCCTCAGACTCTCTTTCTCTCGCTCAGTGTCTCTTCTTCGGTGACACATCGTTTCTTAGTCAGTTTTCTTGTGCTGTCTAAATACCGCCCTGAAAATTCTTAAGTACAAGTACCACTGAGTGTTTAGTGCTTCCCACCGAGGAGGTAGATAGGAGACGGAATAGAGAGAGGAGATATAGAGGAGAAGAAGTGGAGAGAGAGGAGGCGGAGGCGAAAGAGGATACAGAAGAGAGAGACGAGATAGAGAGAAAAGACATAGAGAGGAGGGAGAGGACATAAAGAGGAGATAGAGAAGAGACAGAGGAGAGATAGGAGATAGAGAGGAGAGTGAGGAGACAATGGAAAGAGAGGAGAGAGAGAAGTCAGAGGAAGGATAGGAGATGAAGAGGAGACAGAGGAGAGAAAGGACATAGTGAGGAGGAAAAGGAGAGAGAGGAGATAGAGAGGAGGCAGAGGAGAGACAAGAGCTAGAAAGAACACATAGGTGAGAGAGGAGGGAGCGGACGCAGAAGGGAGACAGAGGAGAGCTAGGACATAGAGAGGAGGAAAAGGAGAGAGACGAGATATAGAGGAGATAGAGAGGAGATAGAGAGGAGATAGAGACGAGGCAGAGGAGAGACAAGAGCTAGAAAAGGGACAGAGGAGAGGATTGAGCGGACATAGAGAGGAGACAGAGGAGAGCTAGGACATTGGTAGGAAAAAGAGGAGAGAGTGTAGCGATAGGAGATAGAGAGGAAATAGAGGAGAGAAAGGACATAGAGAGGAGAAAGAGGAGCGAGAGGAGATAGAGAGGAGACAGAGGAGAGGGAGAACATAGAGAGGAGACAGAGAAGATATAGGAGATAGAGAGGAGAGAGAGGACATAGAGAGGAGACAGAGGAGCAATAGGAGATAGAGAGGAGATAGAGAAGAGAGAGCACAGATATAGGAGATAGAGAGGAGAGATAGGACATAGAGAGGAGACAGAGAAGAGAGGACATAGAGAGGAGACGGAAGAGAGAGAGGACATAGAGAGGAGACACAGGAGAGATAGGACATAGAGAGAAGAGAGGAGACAGAGAAGAGAGGACATAGAGAGGAGACGGAGGAGAGAGAAGACATAGAGAGGAGACACAGGAGAGATAGGACAAAGAGAGGAGTCAGCGGAGAGATAGGAGTTAGGGCCGAGACAGGGGAAAGAGAAAACAGAGGAAAGATAGGACATAGAGAGGAGATAGAGGAGAGAGATGACATAGAGATGCGACAGAGCAGCAACAGGAGATAGAGAGGAGACAGAGTAGAAATAGGAGATAGAGAGAAGACAGAGGAGAGGACATAGAGAGGAGAGAGAAGACAGCTAAGACATAGAGAGGAGACAGAGAAGAGAGAGAACATAGAGAGGAGATACATGATAGATTGGAGAAAGAGATGAGAGAGAGGACATAGAGAGGAGGCAGAGGAGATAGAGAGGAGGCAGAGAAGAGATAAGAGCTAGAAAGGAGACAGAGGAGATGGAGAGGAAAAAAAGGAGAGAGAGGATATTGAGAGCAAACAGAGGAGGGAGAGGACATAGAAAGAAGACAGAGGAAAACGAGGAGATAGAGAGCAGACAGAGGAGAGAGAAGAGAAGACATAGAGAGCAGACAGAGCAGAGATAGTCTATAGAGAGGCGGTAGAGAAGAGAAAGGAGTTAGAGAGGAGACAGAGGAGAGAGAAGAAATAGAGAGGAGAATGAGGAGATAGAGAGAAGACAGAGGAGAGGGAGGAGCAATAGGAGATAGAGAGGAGTCAGAGGAGAGTGAGAGTACATAGAGAAGGAACAGAGGAGAGGGAGTACATAGAGAAGAAACAAAGGAGAGAGAGGAATTAGAGAGGAGAGAGAGGACATAGAGAGGGAGGCAAAGGAGAGTTAGGAGCGACAGTAGATAGAGAGGGAGACAGAGGAGAGAGAAATAGAGAGGAGAGATAGGAGCGACAGTAGATAGAGAGGAGACAGAGGAGAGAGAGGACAAAGAGAGGAGACAGAGGAGAGAGAGGAAATAGAGAGGAGAGATAGGAGCGACAGTAGATAGAGAGGAGACAGAGGAGAGAGAGAGGACATAGAGAGGAGACAGAGGAGAGATAGGAGATAGAGAGGAGAGTGTGGAGACAGAGAAGAGAGATGGGATGGAGAGAAGAGAGATGAGAGAGAGGAGACTGAGGACAGATAGGAGATAGAGAGGAGATTGGAGACAGAGAGGAAACATAGAGGAGATAGAGAGAAAACAGAGGAGAGAGTGGACATTAAGAAGCGACAGAGGAGAGATAGGACAAAGAGAGGAGACAGAGGAGCGAGAGGATATAGAGAGGAGACAGACGAGAGAGATGGGATGGAGAGGAGAGAGAGAAGAGAAAGAGAGGGAGACAGAGAGGGAGACAGAGCGGAGACAGAGGGAGAGATAGGAGATAGAGAAGCGACAGAGGGAGAGATAGGACATAGAGAGAGAGACAGAGGGAGAGAGAGGACATTGAGAGGAGACCGAGGAGAGATAGCAGTTGGAGAGGAGACAGAGGAGGGAGAAGCAATAGAAATGAGAAAGAGGAGATAGAGAGAAGATAGAAACAGTGTCTTTTCTTCGGTCACACATCATTCCCCTTAGTCAGTTTTCTTGTGCTGTCTAAAAACCGCCCTTCCACGAGATTCTCACAAACTCAAGTAGGGCTTGCAGTTTTGGCTGTGAAAAGTCTTTAGTACAAGTACCAGTGAGTGTTTAGTGCTTCCCACCGAGGAGATAGGCAGGAGACGGAATAGAGAGAGGTGACATAGAGGAGAAGGAGAGGAGACAGAGGGTAGAGAGGAGGCGGAGAAGAGAGAGGATACAGAGACGAGATATGGAGGAGACAGAGGAGAGAGAGGACATAGAGTGGAGACAGAGGAGACATAGGAGATGGAGAGGAGACAGAGAGAAAGGAGAGGAAGGACATAGAGAGGTGTCAGATGAGAGATAGGAGATAGATAAGAGAGGTGACATAGGCAGGAAACAAAGGAGAGAGAGGAGATAGAGTGGCGACAGAGGAGAGAGAGGACATAGAGAGGAAACACAGGAGAGATAAGAGTTAGAGAGGAGACAGAGGAGAGAAAAGACAGAGAGAGGTGACAGAGGAGAGATGGGACATAGAGAGGAGACAGAGGAGAGGGAGGACATCGAGAGGAGACAAAAGAGACAGAGGAGAGAGAGGACATAGAGAGGAGACAGAAGAGAGAGAGGAGATAGAGTGGATCAGAGGAGAGAGAGCAGCTAGAGAGGAGACAGAAAGAGAAAGAGGAGCTAGAGAGGACACAGAGGAGAGAGAGGGAGATGGAGAGGGAGACAGAGGGAGAGAGGTCATAGGCGGGAGACAGAGGAGAGAGAGGAGATAGAGAGTGAGGCAGAGAAGAGAGAGGAGCTAGAAAGAACACATAGGTGAGAGAGGAGGGAACGGACACAGAAAGGAGACAGAGGAGAGCTAGGACATAGAGAGGAGGAAAAGGAGAGAGACGAGATATAGAGGAGATAGAGAGGAGATAGAGACGAGGCAGAGGAGAGACAAGAGCTAGAAAAGGGACAGAGGAGAGGATTGAGCGGACATAGAGAGGAGACAGAGGAGAGCTAGGACATTGGTAGGAAAAAGAAGAGAGAGTGTAGCGATAGGAGATAGAGAGGAAACAGAGGAGAGAAAGGACATAGAGAGGAGAAAGAGGAGCGAGAGGAGATAGAGAGGAGACAGAGGAGAGGGAGAACATAGAGAGGAGACAGAGAAGATATAGGAGATAGAGAGGAGAGAGAGGAGACAGAGGAGCAATAGGAGATAGAGAGGAGATAGAGAAGAGAGAGCACATAGAGAGGAGACAGAGGAGAGATAGGACATAGAGAGGAGACAGAGAAGAGAGGACATAGAGAGGAGACGGAAGAGAGAGAGGACATAGAGAGGAGACACAGGAGAGATAGGACATAGAGAGAAGAGAGGAGACAGAGAAGAGAGGACTTAGAGAGGAGACGGAGGAGAGAGAAGACATAGAGAGGAGACACAGGAGAGATAGGACAAAGAGAGGAGTCAGCGGAGAGATAGGAGTTAGGGCCGAGACAGGGGAAAGAGAAGACAGAGGAAAGATAGGACATAGAGAGGAGATAGAGGAGAGAGATGACATAGAGATGCGACAGAGCAGCAACAGCAGATAGAGAGGAGACAGAGTAGAAAGAGGAGATAGAGAGAAGACAGAGGAGAGGACATAGAGAGGAGAGAGAAGACAGATAAGACATAGAGAGGAGACAGAGAAGAGAGAGAACATAGAGAGGAGATACATGATAGATAGGAGAAAGAGATGAGAGAGAGGACATAGAGAGGAGGCAGAGGAGATAGAGAGGAGGCAGAGAAGAGATAAGAGCTAGAAAGGAGGCAGAGGAGATGGAGAGGAAATAAAGGAGAGAGAGGATATTGAGAGCAAACAGAGGAGAGAGAAGAGAAGACATAGAGAGCAGACAGAGCAGAGATAGTCTATAGAGAGGCGGTAGAGAAGAGAAAGGAGTTAGAGAGGAGACAGAGGAGAGAGAAGAAATAGAGAGGAGAATGAGGAGATAGAGAGAAGACAGAGGAGAGAGAGGAGCAATAGGAGATAGAGAGGAGTCAGAGGGGAGAGAGAGGACATAGAGAGGAGACAGAGGAGAGATAGGAGATAGAGAGGAGAGTGAGGAGACACAGAAGAGAGATGGGATGGAGGGGAGAGAGAGGAGACAGAGGACAGATAGGAGATAGAGAGGAGATTGGAGATAGAGAGGAAACAGAGAGGAGATAGAGCGGAGACAGTGGATAGATAGGAGATGGAGAAGCGACAGAGGAGAGATAGGACATAGAGAGGAGACAGAGGAGAGAGAGGACATTGAGAGTAGACCGAGGAGAGATAGCAGTTAGAGAGGAGACAGAGGAGAGAGAAGAAATAGAGAGGAGAAAGAGGAGACAGAGGAGGGAGCGGGCATAGAAAGGAGACAGAGGAGAGCTAGGACATAGAGAGGAGGAAAAGGAGAAAGAGGAGATAGAGAGGAGGCAGAGGAGAGACAAGAGCTAGAAAAGAGACAGAGGAGAGAGAGAACATAGAAAAGAAACAGAGGAGAGAGTGGACATAGAGAGGAGACAGAGGAGATAGAGAGAAGGCAGAGGTGAGATAAGAGCTAGAAAGGAGACAGAGGAGAGAGAGGAAATGGAGAGGAAGTAAAGGAGAGAGAGGATATTGAGAGCAAACAGAGGAGGGAGAGAATATAGAAAGAAGACAGAGGAGAACGAGGAGATAGAGAGCAGACAGAGGAGAGAGAAGTGAAGACATAGAGAGCAGACAGAGCAGCGATAGTCTATAGAGAGGCGATAGAGAAGAGCAAGGAGTTAGAGAAGAGACAGAGGACAGAGAAGAATTAAAGAGAAAGAGAAGAGAGAGAGAGAGGAGCAATAGGAGATAGAGAGGAGTCAGAGGGAGAGAGAGGACATAGAGAGGAGACAGAGGAGAGATAGGAGATAGAGAGGAGAGTGAGGAGACACAGAAGAGAGATGGGATGGAGAGGAGAGAGAGGAGGCAGAGGACAGATAGGAGATAGAGAAGAGATTGGAGACAGAGAGTAAACAGAGAGGAGATAGAGAGGAAACAGAGAAGAGAGTGGACATAAAGGAGCCACAGAGGAGAGATAGGACAAAGAGAGGAGACAGAGGAGAGAGAGGACATTGAGAGGAGACCGAGGAGAGATAGCAGTTAGAGAGGAGACAGCGGAGAAAGAAGAAATAGAGAGGAGAATGAGGAGATAGAGAGAAGACAGAGGAGAGAGAGGAGCAATAGGAGATAGAGAGGAGTCAGAGGAGAGTGAGAGTACATAGAGAAGGAACAGAGGAGAGAGAGTACATAGAGAAGGAACAAAGGAGAGGGAGGAGTTAGAGAGGAGAGAGAGGACATAGAGAGGAGGCAGAGGAGAGTTAGCAGCGACAGTAGATAGAGAGGAGACAGAGGAGAGAGAGGAAATAGAGAGGAGAGATAGGAGCGACAGTAGATAGAGATTAGACAGAGGAGAGAGAGAGGACGAAGAGAGGAGACAGAGGAGAGAGAGGAAATAGAGAGGAGACCGAGGAGAGATAGCTGTTAGAGAGAAGACAGAGGAGAGAGAAGAGATGTATTCAGCTGATGTGCCTCAGACTCTCTTTCTCTCGCTCAGTGTCTCTTCTTCGGTCACACATCGTTTCTTAGTCAGTTTTCTTGTGCTATCTAAATACCGCCCTGAAAATTCTTAAGTACAAGTACCACTGAGTGTTTAGTGCTTCCCACCGAGGAGGTAGATAAGAGACGGAATAGAGAGAGGAGATATAGAGGAGAAGGAGTGGAGAGAGAGGAGGCGGAGGCGAAAGAGGATACAGAAGAGAGAGACGAGATAGAGAGAAAAGACATAGAGAGGAGGGAGAGGACATAAAGAGGAGATAGAGAAGAGACAGAGGAGAGATAGGAGATAGAGAGGAAAGTGAGGAGACAATGGAAAGAGAGGAGAGAGAGAAGTCAGAGGAAGGATAGGAGATGAAGAGGAGACAGAGGAGAGAAAGGACATAGTGAGGAGGAAAAGGAGAGAGAGGAGATAGAGAGGAGGCAGAGGAGAGACAAGAGCTAGAAAGAACACATAGATGAGAGAGGAGGGAGCGGACACAGAAAGGAGACAGAGGAGAGCTAGGACATAGAGAGGAGGAAAAGGAGAGAGACGAGATATAGAGGAGATAGAGAGGAGATAGAGACGAGGCAGAGGAGAGACAAGAGCTAGAAAAGGGACAGAGGAGAGGATTGAGCGGACATAGAGAGGAGACAGAGGAGAGCTAGGACATTGGTAGGAAAAAGAGGAGAGAGTGTAGCGATAGGAGATAGAGAGGAAATAGAGGAGAGAAAGGACATAGAGAGGAGAAAGAGGAGCGAGAGGGAGATAGAGAGGAGACAGAGGAGAGGGAGAACATAGAGAGGAGACAGAGAAGATATAGGAGATAGAGAGGAAAGAGAGGACATAGAGAGGAGACAGAGGAGCAATAAGAGATAGAGAGGAGATAGAGAAGAGAGAGCACATATATAGGAGATAGAGAGGAGAGATAGGACATAGAGAGGAGACAGAGAAGAGAGGACATAGAGAGGAGACGGAAGAGAGAGAGGACATAGAGAGGAGACACAGGAGAGATAGGACATAGACAGAAGAGAGGAGACAGAGAAGAGAGGACATAGAGAGGAGATACATGATAGATAGGAGAAAGAGATGAGAGAGAGGACATAGAG
Source organism: Drosophila sordidula (assembly GCA_035047465.1). Lineage (NCBI taxonomy): Eukaryota > Metazoa > Arthropoda > Insecta > Diptera > Drosophilidae > Drosophila > Drosophila sordidula. The sequence goes on along the minus strand of JAWNPQ010000039.1, from coordinate 42,522 downwards.
AGGAGGCAGAGGAGATAGAGAGGAGGCAGAGAAGAGATAAGAGCTAGAAAGGAGAGAGAGGAGATGGAGAGGAAATAAAGGAGAGAGAGGATATTGAGAGCAAACAGAGGAGGGAGAGGACATAGAAAGAAGACAGAGGAGAACGAGGAGATAGAGAGCAGACAGAGGAGAGAGAAGAGAAGACATAGAGAGCAGACAGAGCAGAGATAGTCTATAGAGAGGCGGTAGAGAAGAGAAAGGAGTTAAAGAGGAGACAGAGGAGAGAGAAGAAATAGAGAGGAGAATGAGGAGATAGAGAGAAGACAGAGGAGAGAGAGGAGGAATAGGAGATAGAGACGGAGTCAGAGGAGAGTGAGAGTCCATAGAGAAGGAACAGAGGAGAGGGAGTACATAGAGAAGAAACAAAGGAGAGAGAGGAATTAGAGAGGAGAGAGAGGACATAGAGAGGAGGCAAAGGAGAGTTAGGAGCGACAGTAGATAGAGAGGAGACAGAGGAGAGAGAGGAAATAGAGAGGAGAGATAGGAGCGACAGTAGATAGAGAGGAGACAGAGGAGAGAGAGGACAAAGAGAGGAGACAGAGGAGAGAGAGGAAATAGAGAGGAGAGATAGGAGCGACAGTAGATAGAGAGAAGACAGAGGACAGAGAGAGGACATAGAGAGGAGACAGAGGAGAGATAGGAGATAGAGAGGAGAGTGTGGAGACAGAGAAGAGAGATGGGATGGAGAGGAGAGAGAGGAGACTGAGGACAGATAGGAGATAGAGAGGAGATTGGAGACAGAGAGGAAACATAGAGGAGATAGAGAGGAAACAGAGGAGAGAGTGGACATTAAGAAGCGACAGAGGAGAGATAGGACAAAGAGAGGAGACAGAGGAGCGAGAGGATATAGAGAGGAGACAGACGACAGAGATGGGATGGAGAGGAGAGAGAAGAGAAAGAGAGGAGACAGAAACAGTGTCTTTTCTTCGGTCACACATCATTCCCCTTAGTCAGTTTTCTTGTGCTGTCTAAAAACCGCCCTTCCACGAGATTCTCACAAACTCAAGTAGGGCTTGCAGTTTTGGCTGTGAAAAGTCTTTAGTACAAGTACCAGTGAATGTTTAGTGCTTCCCACCGAGGAGATAGGCAGGAGACGGAATAGAGAGAGGTGACATAGAGGAGAAGGAGAGGAGACAGAGGGTAGAGAGGAGGCGGAGAAGAGAGAGGATACAGAGACGAGATATGGAGGAGACAGAGGAGAGAGAGAACATAGAGTGGAGACAGAGGAGACATAGGAGATGGAGAGGAGACAGAGAGAAAGGAGAGGAAGGACATAGAGAGGTGTCAGATGAGAGATAGGAGATAGATAAGAGAGGTGACATAGGCAGGAGACAAAGGAGAGAGAGGAGATAGAGTGGCGACAGAGGAGAGAGAGGGCATAGAGAGGAAACACAGGAGAGATAAGAGTTAGAGAGGAGACACAGGAGAGAAAAGACAGAGAGAGGTGACAGAGGAGAGATGGGACATAGAGAGGAGACAGAGGAGAGGGAGGACATCGAGAGGAGACAAAAGAGACAGAGGAGAGAGAGGACATAGAGAGGAGACAGAAGAGAGAGAGGAGATAGAGTGGATCAGAGGAGAGAGAGCAGCTAGAGAGGAGACAGAAGAGAAAGAGGAGCTAGAGAGGACACAGAGGAGAGAGAGGAGGTGGAGAGGAGACAGAGGAGAGAGAGAGGACATGGGCGGGAGACAGAGGAGAGGGAGGAGATAGAGAGTGAGGCAGAGAAGAGAGAGGAGCTAGAAAGAACACATAGGTGAGAGAGGAGGGAGCGGACACAGAAAGGAGACAGAGGAGAGCTAGGACATAGAGAGGAGGAAAAGGAGAGAGACGAGATATAGAGGAGATAGAGAGGAGATAGAGACGAGGCAGAGGAGAGACAAGAGCTAGAAAAGGGACAGAGGAGAGGATTGAGCGGACATAGAGACGAGACAGAGGAGAGCTAGGACATTGGTAGGAAAAAGAAGAGATAGTGTAGCGATAGGAGATAGAGAGGAAATAGAGGAGAGAAAGGACATAGAGAGGAGAAAGAGGAGCGAGAGGAGATAGAGAGGAGACAGAGGAGAGGGAGAACATAGAGAGGAGACAGAGAAGATATAGGAGATAGAGAGGAGAGAGAGGACATAGAGAGGAGACAGAGGAGCAATAGGAGATAGAGAGGAGATAGAGAAGAGAGAGCACATAGAGAGGAGACAGAGGAGAGATAGGACATAGAGAGGAGACAGAGAAGAGAGGACATGGAGAGGAGACGGAAGAGAGAGAGGACATAGAGAGGAGACACAGGAGAGATAGGACATAGAGAGAAGAGAGGAGACAGAGAAGACATAGAGAGGAGACAGAGAAGAGAGAGAACATAGAGAGGAGATACATGATAGATAGGAGAAAGAGATGAGAGAGAGGACATAGAGAGGAGGCAGAGGAGATAGAGAGGAGGCAGAGAAGAGATAAGAGCTAGAAAGGAGGCAGAGGAGATGGAGAGGAAATAAAGGAGAGAGAGGATATTGAGAGCAAACAGAGGAGAGAGAAGAGAAGACATAGAGAGCAGACAGAGCAGAGATAGTCTATAGAGAGGCGGTAGAGAAGAGAAAGGAGTTAGAGAGGAGACAGAGGAGAGAGAAGAAATAGAGAGGAGAATGAGGAGATAGAGAGAAGACAGAGAGAGAGAGGAGCAATAGGAGATAGAGAGGAGTCAGAGGGAGAGAGAGGACATAGAGAGGAGACAGAGGAGAGATAGGAGATAGAGAGGAGAGTGAGGAGACACAGAAGAGAGATGGGATGGAGGGAGAGAGAGAGAGACAGAGAGACAGATAGGAGATAGAGAGGAGATTGGAGATAGAGAGAAACAGAGAGGAGATAGAGCGGAGACAGTGGATAGATAGGAGATGGAGAAGCGACAGAGGGAGAGATAGGACATAGAGAGGAGACAGAGGAGAGAGAGGACATTGAGAGTAGACCGAGGGAGAGATAGCAGTTAGAGAGGAGACAGAGGAGAGAGAAGAAATAGAGAGGGAGAAAGAGAGACAGAGGAGGGAGCGGGCATAGAAAGGAGACAGAGGGAGAGCTAGGACATAGAGAGGAGGAAAAGGAGAGAGAGGAGATAGAGAGGAGGCAGAGGAGAGACAAGAGCTAGAAAAGAGACAGAGGAGAGAGAGAACATAGAAAAGAAACAGAGGAGAGAGTGGACATAGAGAGGAGACAGAGGAGATAGAGAGAAGGCAGAGGTGAGATAAGAGCTAGAAAGGAGACAGAGGAGAGAGAGGAAATGGAGAGGAAGTAAAGGAGAGAGAGGATATTGAGAGCAAACAGAGGAGGGAGAGAATATAGAAAGAAGACAGAGGAGAACGAGGAGATAGAGAGCAGACAGAGGAGAGAGAAGTGAAGACATAGAGAGCAGACAGAGCAGCGATAGTCTATAGAGAGGCGATAGAGAAGAGCAAGGAGTTAGAGAAGAGACAGAGGACAGAGAAGAATTAAAGAGAAAGAGAAGAGAGAGAGAGAGAGCAATAGGAGATAGAGAGGAGTCAGAGGGGAGAGAGAGGACATAGAGAGGAGACAGAGGAGAGATAGGAGATAGAGAGGAGAGTGAGGAGACACAGAAGAGAGATGGGATGGAGAGGAGAGAGAGGAGGCAGAGGACAGATAGGAGATAGAGAAGAGATTGGAGACAGAGAGTAAACAGAGAGGAGATGGAGAGGAAACAGAGAAGAGAGTGGACATAAAGGAGCCACAGAGGAGAGATAGGACAAAGAGAGGAGACAGAGGAGAGAGAGGACATTGAGAGGAGACCGAGGAGAGATAGCAGTTAGAGAGGAGACAGCGGAGAAAGAAGAAATAGAGAGGAGAATGAGGAGATAGAGAGAAGACAGAGGAGAGAGAGGAGCAATAGGAGATAGAGAGGAGTCAGAGGAGAGTGAGAGTACATAGAGAAGGAACAGAGGAGAGAGAGTACATAGAGAAGGAACAAAGGAGAGGGAGGAGTTAGAGAGGAGAGAGAGGACATAGAGAGGAGGCAGAGGAGAGTTAGCAGCGACAGTAGATTGAGAGGAGACAGAGGAGAGAGAGGAAATAGAGAGGAGAGATAGGAGCGACAGTAGATAGAGATGAGACAGAGGAGAGAGAGAGGACGAAGAGAGGAGACAGAGGAGAGAGAGGAAATAGAGAGGAGACCGAGGAGAGATAGCTGTTAGAGAGAAGACAGAGGAGAGAGAAGAGATGTATTCAGCTGATGTGCCTCAGACTCTCTTTCTCTCGCTCAGTGTCTCTTCTTCGGTCACACATCGTTTCTTAGTCAGTTTTCTTGTGCTGTCTAAATACCGCCCTGAAAATTCTTAAGTACAAGTACCACTGAGTGTTTAGTGCTTCCAACCGAGGAGGTAGATAAGAGACGGAATAGAGAGAGGAGATATAGAGGAGAAGGAGTGGAGAGAGAGGGAGGCGGAGGCGAAAGAGGATACAGAAGAGAGAGACGAGATAGAGAGAAAAGACATAGAGAGGAGGGAGAGGACATAAAGAGGAGATAGAGAAGAGACAGAGGAGAGATAGGAGATAGAGAGGAAAGTGAGGAGACAATGGAAAGAGAGGAGAGAGAGAAGTCAGAGGAAGGATAGGAGATGAAGAGGAGACAGAGGAGAGAAAGGACATAGTGAGGAGGAAAAGGAGAGAGAGGAGATAGAGAGGAGGCAGAGGAGAGACAAGAGCTAGAAAGAACACATAGGTGAGAGAGGAGGGAGCGGACACAGAAAGGAGACAGAGGAGAGCTAGGACATAGAGAGGAGGAAAAGGAGAGAGACGAGATATAGAGGAGATAGAGAGGAGATAGAGACGAGGCAGAGGAGAGACAAGAGCTAGAAAAGGGACAGAGGAGAGGATTGAGCGGACATAGAGAGGAGACAGAGGAGAGCTAGGACATTGGTAGGAAAAAGAGGAGAGAGTGTAGCGATAGGAGATAGAGAGGAAATAGAGGAGAGAAAGGACATAGAGAGGAGAAAGAGGAGCGAGAGGAGATAGAGAGGAGACAGAGGAGAGGGAGAACATAGAGAGGAGACAGAGAAGATATAGGAGATAGAGAGGAGAGAGAGGACATAGAGAGGAGACAGAGGAGCAATAGGAGATAGAGAGGAGATAGAGAAGAGAGAGCACATATAGAGGAGAGAGAGAGGAGAGATAGGACATAGAGAGGGAGACAGAGAAGAGAGGACATAGAGAGGGAGACGGAAGAGAGAGAGGACATAGAGAGGAGACACAGGAGAGATAGGACATAGAGAGAAGAGAGGGAGACAGAGAAGAGAGGACATAGAGAGGAGACGGAGAGAGAGAAGACATAGAGAGGGAGACACAGGAGAGATAGGACAAAGAGAAGAGTCAGCGGAGAGATAGAAGTTAGGGCCGAGACAGGGAAAGAGAAGACAGAGGAAAGATAGGACATAGAGAGGGAGATAGAGGGAGAGAGATGACATAGAGATGCGACAGAGCAGCAACAGGAGATAGAGAGGAGACAGAGGAGAAAGAGGAGAGAGAGAGAAGACAGAGGAGAGAACATAGAGAGGAGAGAGAAGACAGATAAGACATAGAGAGGGAGACAGAGAAGAGAGAGAACATAGAGAGGGAGATACATGATAGATAGGAGAAAGAGATGAGAGAGAGGACATAGAGAGGGAGGCAGAGGGAGATAGAGAGGGAGGCAGAGAAGAGATAAGAGCTAGAAAGGAGACAGAGGAGAGATGGAGAGGAAATAAAGGAGAGAGAGGATATTTTGAGCAAACAGAGGGAGAGGACATAGAAAGAAGACAGAGGAGAACGAGGAGATAGAGAGCAGACAGAGGAGAGAGAAGAGAAGACATAGAGAGCAGACAGAGCAGAGATAGTCTATAGAGAGGCGGTAGAGAAGAGAAAGGAGTTAGAGAGGAGACAGAGGAGAGAGAAGAAATAGAGAGGAGAATGAGGAGATAGAGAGAAGACAGAGGAGAGAGAGGAGCAATAGGAGATAGAGAGGAGTCTGAGGAGAGTGAGAGTACATAGAGAAGGAACAGAGGAGAGGGAGTACATAGAGAAGGAACAAAGGAGAGAGAGGAATTAGAGAGGAGAGAGAGGACATAGAGAGGAGGCAAAGGAGAGTTAGGAGCGACAGTAGATAGAGAGGAGACAGAGGAGAGAGAGGAAATAGAGAGGAGAGATAGGAGCGACAGTAGATAGAGAGGAGACAGAGAGAGAGAGAGGACAAAGAGAGGAGACAGAGAGAGAGAGAGAAATAGAGAGGGAGAGATAGGAGCGACAGTAGATAGAGAGAAGACAGAGAGAGAGAGAGACAGAGAGAGAGACAGAGGGAGAGATAGGAGATAGAGAGGGAGAGTGTGGAGACAGAGAAGAGAGATGGGATGGAGAGGAGAGAGAGGAGACTGAGGACAGATAGGAGATAGAGAGGAGATTGGAGACAGAGAGGAAACATAGAGGGAGATAGAGAGGAAACAGAGGGAGAGAGTGGACATTAGAGAAGCGACAGAGGGAGAGATAGAGACAAGGAGAGGGAGACAGAGGAGCGAGAGGATATAGAGAGGGAGACAGACGAGAGAGATGGGATGGAGAGGAGAGAGAGAAAGAGAAAGAGAGGAGACAGAGGGGATAGAGAGAAGTAACAGTGTCTTTTCTTCGGTCACACATCATTCCCCTTAGTCAGTTTTCTTGTGCTGTCTAAAAACCGCCCTTCCACGAGATTCTCACAAACTCAAGTAGGGCTTGCAGTTTTGGCTGTGAAAAGTCTTTAGTACAAGTACCAGTGAGTGTTTAGTGCTTCCCACCGAGGAGATAGGCAGGAGACGGAATAGAGAGAGGTGACATAGAGGAGAAGGAGAGGAGACAGAGGGTAGAGAGGAGGCGGAGAAGAGAGAGGATACAGAGACGAGATATGGAGGAGACAGAGGAGAGAGAGGACATAGAGTGGAGACAGAGGAGACATAGGAGATGGAGAGGAGACAGAGAGAAAGGAGAGGAAGGACATAGAGAGGTGTCAGATGAGAGATAGGAGATAGATAAGAGAGGTGACATAGGCAGGAGACAAAGGAGAGAGAGGAGATAGAGTGGCGACAGAGGAGAGAGAGGACATAGAGAGGAAACACAGGAGAGATAAGAGTTAGAGAGGAGACAGAGGAGAGAAAAAACAGAGAGAGGTGACAGAGGAGAGATGGGACATAGAGAGGAGACAGAGGAGAGGGAGGACATCGAGAGGAGACAAAAGAGACAGAGGAGAGAGAGGACATAGAGAGGAGACAGAAGAGAGAGAGGAGATAGAGTGGATCAGTGGAGAGAGAGCAGCTAGAGAGGAGACAGAAGAGAAAGAGGAGCTAGAGAGGACACAGAGGAGAGAGAGGAGATGGAGGGGAGACAGAGGAGAGAGAGGACATAGGCGGGAGACAGAGGAGATAGAGAGTGAGGCAGAGAAGAGAGAGGAGCTAGAAAGAACACATAGGTGAGAGAGGAGGGAGCGGACACAGAAAGGAGACAGAGGAGAGCTAAGACATAGAGAGGAGGAAAAGGAGAGAGACGAGATATAGAGGAGATAGAGACGAGGCAGAGGAGAGACAAGAGCTAGAAATTGAGCGGACATAGAGAGGAGACAGAGGAGAGCTAGGACATTGGTAGGAAAAAGAGGAGAGAGTGTAGCGATAGGAGATAGAGAGGAAATAGAGGAGAGAAAGGACATAGAGAGGAGAAAGAGGAGCGAGATGAGATAGAGAGGAGACAGAGGAGAGGGAGAACATAGAGAGGGAGACAGGGAAGATATAGGAGATAGAGAGGGAGAGAGAGGACATAGAGAGGAGACAGAGGAGCAATAGGAGATAGAGAGGGAGATAGAGAAGAGAGAGCACATAGAGAGGGAGACAGAGGGAGAGATAGGACATAGAGAGGAGACAGAGAAGAGAGGACATAGAGAAAGAGACGGAAGAGAGAGAGGACATAGAGAGGAGACACAGGAGAGATAGGACATAGAGAGAAGAGAGAGACAGAGAAGAGAGGACATAGAGAGGGACGGAGGAGAGAGAAGACATAGAGAGGAGACACAGGACAGATAGGACAAAGAGAGGGAGTCAGCGGAGAGATAGGAGTTAGGGCCGAGACAGGGAAAGAGAAGACAGAGGAAAGATAGGACATAGAGAGAAGATAGAGGGAGAGAGATGACATAGAGATGCGACAGAGCAGCAACAGGAGATAGAGAGGGAGACAGAGTAGAAAGAGGAGATAGAGAGAAGACAGAGGGAGAGGACATAGAGAGGAGAGAGAAGACAGATAAGACATAGAGAGGGAGACAGAGAAAGAGAGAGAACATAGAGAGGAGATACATGATAGATAGGAGAAAGAGCTAGGACATAGAGAGGAGGCAGAGGAGATAGAGAGGAGGCAGAGAAGAGATAAGAGCTAGAAAGGAGACAGAGGAGATGGAGAGGAAATAAAGGAGAGAGAGGATATTGACAGCAAATAGAGGAGGGAGAGGACATAGAAAGAAGACAGAGGAGAACGAGGAGATAGAGAGCAGACAGAGGAGAGAGAAGAGAAGACATAGAGAGCAGACAGAGCAGAGATAGTCTATAGAGAGGCGGTAGAGAAGAGAAAGGAGTTAGAGAGGAGACAAAGGAGAGAGAAGAAATAGAGAGGAGAATGAGGAGATAGAGAGAAGACAGAGGAGAGAGGGGAGCAATAGGAGATAGAGAGGAGTCAGAGGAGAGTGAGAGTACATAGAGAAGGAACAGAGGAGAGGGAGTACATAGAGAAGGAACAAAGGAGAGAGAGGAATTAGAGAGGAGAGAGAGGACATAGAGAGGAGGCAAAGGAGAGTTAGGAGCGACAGTAGATAGAGAGGAGACAGAGGAGAGAGAGGAAATAGAGAGGAGAGATAGGAGCGACAGTAGATAGAGAGGAGACAGAGGAGAGAGAGGACAAAGAGAGGAGACAGAGGAGAGAGAGGAAATAGAGAGGAGAGTGTGGAGACAGAGAAGAGAGATGGGATGGAAAGGAGAGAGAGGAGAGAGAGGAGACTGAGGACAGATAGGAGATAGAGAGGAGATTGGAGACAGAGAGGAAACAGAGAGGAGATAGAGAGGAAACAGAGGAGAGAGTGGACATTAAGAAGCGTCAAAGGAGAGATAGGACAAAGAGAGGAGACAGAGGAGCGAGAGGATATAGAGAGGAGACAGACGAGAGAGATGGGATGGAGAGGAGAGAGAGGAGACAGAGAGGAGACAGAGCGGAGACAGAGGAGAGATAGGAGATATACAAGCGACAGAGGAGAGATAGGACATAGAGAGGAGACAGAGGAGAGAGAGGACATTGAGAGGAGACCGAGGAGAGATAGCAGTTGGAGAGGAGACAGAGGAGAGAGAAGCAATAGAAATGAGAAAGAGGAGATAGAGAGAAGATAGAAACAGTGTCTTTTCTTCGGTCACACATCATTCCTCTTAGTCAGTTTTCTTGTGCTGTCTAAAAACCGCCCTTCCACGAGATTCTCACAAACTCAAGTAGGGCTTGCAGTTTTGGCTGTGAAAAGTCTTTAGTACAAGTACCAGTGAGTGTTTAGTGCTTCCCACCGAGGAGATAGGCAGGAGACGGAATAGAGAGAGGTGACATAGAGGAGAAGGAGAGGAGACAGAGGGTAGAGAGGAGGCGGAGAAGAGAGAGGATACAGAGGAGAGAGACGAGATATGGAGGAGACAGAGGAGAGAGAGGACATAGAGTGGAGACAGAGGAGACATAGGAGATGGAGAGGAGACAGAGAGAAAGGAGAGGAAGGACATAGAGAGGTGTCAGATGAGCGATAGGAGATAGATAAGAGAGGTGACATAGGCAGGAGACAAAGGAGAGAGAGGAAATAGAGTGGCGACAGAGGAGAGAGAGGACATACAGAGGAAACACAGGAGAGATAAGAGTTAGAGAGGAGACAGAGGAGAGAAAAGACAGAGAGAGGTGACAGAGGAGAGATGGGACATAGAGAGGAGACAGAGGAGAGGGAGGACATCGAGAGGAGACAAAAGAGACAGAGGAGAGAGAGGACATAGAGAGGAGACAGAAGAGAGGGAGGAGATAGAGTGGTTCAGAGGAGAGAGAGCAGCTAGAGAGGAGACAGAAGAGAAAGAGGAGCTAGAGAGGACACAGAGTAGAGAGAGGAGATGGAGAGGAGACAGAGGAGAGAGAGGACATAGGCGGGAGACAGAGGAGAGAGAGGAGATAGAGAGTGAGGCAGAGAAGAGAGAGGAGCTAAAGAGAGGACATAGAGAGGTGACATAGGAGAGAGAGGAGATAGAGTGGAGACAGAGGAGGCGGTGGAAAGAGGGGACATAGAGAGCGGACAGAAGAGAGAGAAGAAATAGAGAGGAGAATGAGGTGATGGGGAGAAGACAGAAGAGAAAGGAGCAATAGGAGATAGAGAGGAGTCAGAGGAGAGTGAGAGTACATAGAGAAGGAACAGAGGAGAGAGAGTACATAGAGAAGGGACAGAGGAGAGAGAGGAGATATAGAGTTGGGCAGAGAGAGAGAGGGAGATAGAGAGTGGGGCAGAGGAGAGAGATGATATAGAGAGTGGGGTAGAGGAGAGAGGGGACATAGGCAGGAGACAGAAGATAGAGAGGAGATGGAGAGTGAGGCAGAGAAGAGAGAGGAGCTAGAGAGAGGACATAGAGAGGTGACATAGGAGAGAGAGTAGATAGAGTGGGGACTGAGGAGACGGTGGAAAGAGGGGACATAGAGAGCGGACAGAGGAGAGATAGGACATAGAGAGGAGACCGAGAAGAGATAGCAGTTAGAGAGGAGACAGATGAGAGATAGATGTTAGAGAGGAAGCAGAGGAAAGATAGGACATAGGAGAGAGAGGACATAGAGAGGAGACAGAGGAAAGATAGGAGATAGAGAGGAGAGACGACATATAGAGATGACAGAGGCGAGAGAGGAGATAGAGTGGAAACAGAGGAGAGAGAGGACCCAGAGAGGAGACCGAGAAGAGATAGGAGATAGAGAGGAGAGAGAGGACATAGAGAGGGAGGCAGAGGAGAGATGGAGCCAGAGTAGATAGAGAGGGAGACAGAGGGAGAGAAAGGAAATAGAGAGGGAGAGAAGGACATAGGGAGGGAGAGAGGATATAGAGAGGGAGACAGAGGAGAGATATGTGATAGAGAGGAGAGTGAGGAGACAGAGGAGAGAGATGAGATGGAGACGAGAGGGAGAAGACAGAGAAGAGGCAAAGGAGATATAGGAGTTAGAGAGGAGATTGGAGACAGAAAGGAAACAGAGAGGAGATAGTGCGGAGACAGAGGATAGATAGGAGATGGAGAAGCGACAGAGGAGAGATAGGACATAAAGAGGAGACAGAGGAGAGAGAGGACATTGAGAGGAGACCGAGGAAAGATAGCAGTTAGAGAGGAGACAGAGGAGAGAGAGGAAATAGAGAGGAGAAAGAGATGACAGAGGAGGGACAGGAGAGAGAGGAGATAGAGAGGAGGCAGAGGAGAGACAAAAGCTAGAAAAGAGTCAGAGGAGGGAGAGGATTGAGCGAACATAGAGAGGAGACAGAGGAGAGCTAGGACATTGGTAGCAAAAAGAGGAGAGCGAGTAGCGATAGGAGATAGAGGGGAAATAGAGGAGAGAGAGGACAAAAATGGAGAGATAGAAGCGAGAGGAGATAGAAGGGAGACAGAGGAGAGGGAGAACATAGAGAGGAGACAGAGAAGATATAGGAGATAGAGAGGAGAGAGAGGACATAGAGAGGAGACAGCGGAGAAATGGGACATAGAGAGGAGACAGAGGAGAGAGAGGAGATAGAGAGGAGGCAGAGGAGAGTTAGAGGAGACAGAAGAAAGAGTGGACATAGAGAGGAGAGAGAGAACATAGAAACGAAACGGAGAAGTAAGAGGAGATAGAGAGGACAGAGGAGACGGGGCAGTGAGATGACGTAGAGGGGAGACAGACAAGAGAGGACATAGAGAGGAGACGGAGGAGAGAGAGGACATAGAGAGGGAGACACAGGAGAGATAGGACATAGAGAGGAGATAGAGAGAGAGAGAGACAGAGAAAGAGAGGACATAGAGAGGGAGACAGAGGAGAGAGAGCACATAGAGAGGGAGACAGAGGGAGAGAGAGGAAATAAAGAGAAAGAGAAGAAAGAGAGGGAGCAATAGGAGATAGAGAGGGAGTCAGAGGAGAGAGAGAGGACATAGAGAAGGAACAGAGGCGAAAGAGGAGATAGAGAGGAGAGAGAGGACATAGAGAGGGCACGGAAGAGAGATAACAGTTAGACAGCAGACAGAGGCGAGAGACGACATAGAGAGGAGACAAACGAGAGATAGGAGATAGCGAGGAGAGACGACACATAGAGGTGACAGAGGCGAGAGAGGAGATAGAGTGGAAACAGAGGAGAGAGAGGACCCAGAGAGGAGACCGAGAAGAGATAGGAGATAGAGAGGAGAGAGAGGACATAGAGAGGAGGCAGAGGAGAGATAGGAGCCAGAGTAGATAGAGAGGAGACAGAGGAGAGAAAGGAAATAGAGAGGAGAGACAGGACATAGGGAGGAGAGAGAGGATATAGAGAGGAGACAGAGGAGAGATATGTGATAGAGAGGAGAGGGAGGAGACAGAGGAGACAGAGGAGAGAGATGAGATGGAGACGAGAGGGAAAAGACAGAGAAGAGGCAAAGGAGATATAGGAGGTGGAGAGGAGACAAAGAAGAGAGAAGGGAGGTATTCAGCTGATGTGCCTCAGACTCGCCTTCTCGCTCAGTGTCTCTTCTTTGGTCACTCATCATTCCTTAGTCAGTTTTCTTGTGCTGTCTAAATACCGCCCTGAAAAGTCTTAAGTACAAGTACCACTGAGTGTTTAGTGCTTCCCACCGAGGAGATAGACGGGAGACAGGAGAGGAGATATAGTGGAGAAGGATTGGAGAGAGAGGAGGCGGAGCCGAGAGAGGATAGAGAGGAGAGAGAAGAGATAGAGAGGGGACAGAGGAGAGAAAAGACATAGAGAGGAGAGTGAGGACATAGAAAGGAGATAGAGAAGAGACAGAGGAGAGATAGGAGATAGAGAGGAGAGTGAGGAGACAGTGGAACGAGAGGAGAGAGAGAAGACAGGGGAAGGATAGAAGATGAAGGGGAGACAGAGGAGAGAAAAGACATAGAGAGGAAAAAAAGAGGAGAGAGAGGAGATGGAGAGGATGCAGAGGAGAGACAAGAGCTAGAAAGGAGACATAGGAGACAGAGGAGGGAGCGGACATAGAAAGGAGACAGAGGAGAGCTAGGGCATAGAGAGGAGGAAAAGGAGAGATACGAGATAGAGAAGAGGCAGAGGAGAGACAAGAGCTAGAAAAGAGACAGAGGAGAGAGAGGATTGAGCGAACATAGAGAGGAGACAGAGGGAGAGCTAGGACATTGGTAGCAAAAGAGGGAGAGCGAGTAGCGATAGGAGATAGAGAGAAAATAGAGGAGAGAGAGGACATAGAGGGAGAGATAGTAGCGAGAGGAGATAGAGAGGAGACAGAAGAGAGGGAGAACATAGAGAGAGACAGAGAAGATATATTGGATAGAGAGGAGAGAGAGGACATAGAGAGGAGACAGAGGAAAGAGTGGATATAGAGAGGAGAGAGAGAACATAGAAACGCAACAGAAAAGTAAGTGGATATAGAGAGGACAGAGGAGACAGGGCAGTAAGAGGAGAGATAGGATATATAGGAGCGACAGAAGAGAGATAGGAGTTAGAGAGAAGACCGAGGAGAGAGAGGAGATAGAGAGCAGACAGAGGAGATAGAGGAGAGAGGGAATAGGGCATTGAGAGAGGACAGATGAGACATGGGCCATAGAGAGGCGGCAGGGGAGAGATAGGAGTTAAAGACGAGAGAGAGGAGAGAATAGACAGAGGAAAGATAGGAAATTGAGACGAGACAGAGGAGAGAGATGAAATAGAGAGGAGACAGAGGAGACATAGGAGATGAAGAGGGGACAGAGAGAAAGGAGAGGAAGGACATAGAGAGGTGTCAGATGAGAGATAGGAGATAGAGAGGAGATAGATAGGAGAGGTGACATAGGGAGGGAGACAGAGGAGAGAGGGAGATAGAGAGGAAACACAGGAGAGATAGGAGTTAGAAAGGAGACAGAGGAGAGAAAAGACATAGAGGGGAGACAGAGGAAAGATGGGACATAGAGAGGGAGACAGGGAGGAGAGGACATAGAGAGGGAGACGGAGGAGAGCGAGGACATCGAGAGGAGACAGAGGAGAGACAGAAGTTAGAGAGTTGGGCAGAGAAGAGAGAGGAGATAGAGAGAGGGGCAGAGGAGAGAGATGAGATAGAGAGTGGGGCAGAGGAGAGAGAGGACATAGGCAGGAGACAGAAGAGAGAGAGGAGGTGGAGAGCGAGGCAGAGAAGAGAGAGGAGCTAGAAAGAGGACAGAGAGAAGTGACATAGGAGAGACAGGAGATAGAGTGGAGACAGAGGAGACGGTGGAAAGAGGGGACATAGAAAGGAGCAGAGGAGAGAGATGAGATAGAGAGTGGGGCAGAGGAGAGAGAGGACATAGAGAGGACATAGAGAGGAGACAGAGGAAAGAGTGGACATAGAGAGGGGACAGAGAACATAGAAACGCAACAGAGAAGTAAGTGGATATAGAGAGGACAGAGGAGACAGGGCAGTGAGAGGACGTAGAGGGGAGACATAGGAGAGATAGGACATGGAGAGGAGACAGAGGAGAGATACGAGTTAGAGTGGTGACAGAGCGGTGAGTGGACATAGAGAGGAGACGGAGGAGAGATAGGATATATAGGAGCGACAGAAGAGAGATAGGAGTTAGAGAGAAGACCGAGGAGAGAGAGGAGATAGAGAGCAGACAGAGGAGATAGAGGAGAGAGGGAATAGGACATTGATTGAGGACAGATGAGAGATTGGCCATAGAGAGGCGGCAGGGGAGAGATAGGAGTTAAAGACGAGAGAGAGGAGAGAATAGACAGAGGAAAGATAGGAAATTGAGAGGAGACAGAGGAGAGAGATGAAATAGAGAGGAGACAGAGGAGACATAGGAGATGAAGAGGGGACAGAGAGAAAGGAGAGGAAGGACATAGAGAGGTGTCAGATGAGAGATAGGAGATAGAGAGGAGATAGATAAGAGAGGTGACATAGGGAGGAGACAGAGGAGAGAGAGGAGATAGAGAGGACACACAGGAGAGATAGGAGTTAGAAAGGAGACAGAGGAGAGAAAAAGACATAGATAGGAGACAGAGGAAAGATGGGACATAGAGAGGGAGACAGGGAAAGAGAGGACATAGAGAGGGAGACGGAGGGAGAGCGAGGACATCGAGAGGGAGACAGAGGAGAGACAGAAGTTAGAGAGTTGGGCAGAGAGAGAGAGAGAGAGATAGAGAGAGGGGCAGGGGAGAGAGATGAGATAGAGAGTGGGGCAGAGGAGAGAGAGGACATAGGCAGGAGACAGAAGAGAGAGAGGAGGTGGAAAGCAAGGCAGAGAAGAGCGAGGAGCTAGAGAGAGGACAGAGAGAAGTGACATAGGAGAGACAGGAGATAGAGTGGAGACAGAGGAGACGGTGGAAAGAGGGGACATAGAAAGCGGACAGAGGAGAGATAGGACATAGAGAGGAAACTGAGGAGAGATAGCAGTTAGAGAGGAGACAGAGGAGAGATAGAAGTTAGAGAGGAGGCAGAGGAGAGATAGGACATAGAGAAGAGACAGAGGACACAGAGGAGAGAGAGGAGATAGAGAGTGGGGCAGAGGAGAGAGATGAGATAGAGAGTGGGGCAGAGGAGAGAGAGGACATAGGCAGGAGACAGAAGAGAGAGAGGAGGTGGAGAGCGAGGCAGAGAAGGGAGAGCAGCTAGAGAGAGGACATAGAGAAGTGACATAGGAGAGACAGGAGATAGAGTGGAGACAGAGGAGACGGTGGAAAGAGGGGACATAGAAAGCGGACAGAGGAGAGATAGGACATAGAGAGGAGACCGAGGAGAGATAGCAGTTACAGAGGAGACAGAGGAGAGATAGAAGTTAGAGAGGAGGCAGAGGAGAGATAGGACATAGAGAAGAGACAGAGGAGAGAGAGGAGATAGAGAGTGGGGCAGAGGAGAGAGAGAAGATAGTGAGTGGGGCAGAGGAGAGAGAGGAGATAGAGAGTGGTGCAGAGGGAGAGAGGGAGATAGAGAGTGGGGCAGAGCAGAGGGAGGGAGATAGAGAGTGGGGCAGAGGGAGAGAGAGAGACAGAGAGGGAGACAGAGGAGAGAGAGGAGCTAGAGAGGACACAGAGGGAGAGAGAGGAGATGGAGAGGACACAGAAAAGAGGGAGGAAAGAGAGAGGCGTTAGAGGAGAGATAGGAGGTGGAGAGGCGAGAGAGGACATAGGCAGGAGACAGAGGAGAGAGAGGAGATAGAGAGTGAGGCAGAGAAGAGAGAGGACATAGAGAGGAGACAGAGGAGAGAGTGGACATTGAGAGGAGACACAGGAGAGATAGGACATAGAGAGGAGTCGGCAGAGAGATAGGGGTTAGAGACGAGACAGAGAAGAGAGAAGACATAGAGAGGAGACAGAGGAGAAATAGGACTTAGAGAGGAGACAGAGGAGCGAGAGGACATAAAGAAGCGACAGAGGAGAGATAGGACATAGAGAGGAGACAGAGGAGAGAGTGGACATTGAGAGGAGACAGAGGAGAGATAGCAGTTAGAGAGAAGAGAGAGGAGGGAGAAGAAATAGAGAGGAGAAAGAGGAGATAGAGAGAAGACGCAGGAGAGAGAGGAGCAAAAGGAGATAGAGAGGAGTCAGAGGAAAGAGAGGGGACAGAGGAGAGAGAGGAGATAGAGAGGAGAGACATTACATAGAGGGGAGAGAGAGGACATAGAGAAGAGACAGAGGAGAGATATGTGATTGAGAGGAGAGTGAGGAGACAGAGGAGAGAGATGAGATGGAGAGAAGAGGGTGGAGACAGAGAAGAGGCAGAGGAGAGTTTGGAAATGGAGAGGAGACAAAGAAGAGAAAAGAGTTGTATTCAGCTGATGTGCCTCAGACACTCTTTCTCTCTCTCTTCTTTGGTCACACATCATTCCCCTTAGTCAGTTTTCTTGTGCTGTCTAAATATCGCCCTTCGACGAGATTCTCACAAACTCAAGTAGGGCTTGCGGTTTTGGCTGTGAAAAGTCTTTAGTACAAGTACCAGTGAGTGTTTAGTGCTTCCCACCAAGGAGATAGACAGGAGACGGAATAGAGAGAGACGCTATAGCGGAGAAGGAGAGGAGACAGAGGATAGAGAGGAAACGGAGGAGAGAGAGGATACAGAGGAGAGAGACGAGATATAGAGGAGACAGAGGAGAGAGAGGGGACATTGAGAGGAGACAGAGGAGACATAGGAGATGAAGAGGGGACAGAGAGAAAGGAGAGGAAGGACATAGAGAGGTGTCAGAGGAGAGAGAGGACATTGAGAGGAGACCGAGGAGAGATAGCAGTTAGAGAGGAGACAGAGGAGAGAGAAGAAATAGAGAGGAGAAAGAGGAGACAGAGGAGGGAGCGGGCATAGAAAGGAGACAGAGGAGAGCTAGGACATAGAGAGGAGGAAAAGGAGAGAGAGGATATTGAGAGGAGACCGAGGAGAGATAGCAGTTAGAGAGGAGACAGAGGAGAGAGAAGAAATAGAGAGGAGAAAGAGGAGACAGAAGAGGGAGCGGGCATAGAAAGGAGACAGAGGAGAGCTAGGACATAGAGAGGAGGAAAAGGAGAGAGAGGAGATAGAGAGGAGGCAGAGGAGAGACAAGAGCTAGAAAAGAGACAGAGGGAGAGAGAGGATTGAGCGAACATAGAGAGGAGACGGAGGAGAGCTAGGACTTTGGTAGGAAAAAGAGGAGTGAGAGTAGCGATAGGAGATAGAGAGGAAATAGAGGGAGAGAGAGGACATAGAGAGGGAGAAAAAGGAGCGATAGGAGCGAGAGGGAGATAGAGAGACAGACAGAGGAGAGGGAGAACATAGAGAGGAGACAAAGAAGATATAGGAGATAGAGAGGAGAGAGAGGACATAGAGAGGAGACAGAGGAGAAATGGGACATAGAGAGGAGACAGAGGAGAGAGAGGAGATAGAGAGCAGACAGAGGAGAGGACATAGAGAGGAGACAGAAGAGAGATAGGACATAGAGAGGAGACAGAGGAGAGAGAGAACATAGAAAAGAAACAGAGGAGAGAGTGGACAAAGAGAGGAGAGAGAGGAAATAGAGAGGAGGCAGAGGAGAGACAGAGGAGACAGAGGAAAGAGTGGACATAGAGAGGAGAGAGAGAACATAGAAACGAAACAGAGAAGTAAGACTAGATAGAGAGGACAGAGGAGACGGGGCAGTGAGATGACGTAGAGGGGAGACAGAGGAGAGATAGGACATAGAGAGGAGAAACAGGAGAGATACGAGTTAGAGAGGTGACAGAGGGGTGAGTGGACATAGAGCGGAGACGGAGGAGAGAAAGCACATAGAGGAGCGACAGAAGAGAGATAGGAGTTAGAGAGAAGACCGAGAACAGAGAGTAGATAGAGAGCAGACAGAGGAGATAGAGGGAGAGAGAGCAGAGGGACATAGAGAGGGAGACAGACAAGAGAGGACATAGAGAGGGAGACGGAGGAAAGAGAGGACATAGAGAGGAGACACAGGAGAGATAGGACATAGAGAGGAGACAGAGAAGAGAGGACATAGAGAGGAGACGGAGGAGAGAGAGGACATAGAGAGGAGACACAGGAGAGATAGGACAAAGAGAGGAGACAGAGAAGAGAGGAGACAGAGAAGAGAGGACATAGAGAGGGAGACGGAGGAGAGAGAGGACATAGAGAGGGAGACACAGGAGAGATAGGACAAAGAGAGGGAGACAGAGAAAGAGAGGAGACAGAGAAAGAGAGGACATAGAGAGGAGACAGAGAAGAGAGAGCACATAGAGAGGAGACACAGGAGAGATAGGACATAGAGAGGAGTCAGCGGAGAGATAGGAGTTAGAGACGAGACAGAGGAGAGGGAAGACAGAGGAAAGATAGGACATACAGAGGATATAGAGGAGAGAGATGACATAGAGAGGCGACAGAGGAGCAATAGGAGATAGAGAGGAGACAGAGTAGAAATAGGAGATAGAGAGCAGACAGAGGAGAGGACATAGAGAGGAGACAGAAGAGAGATAGGACATAGAGAGGAGACAGAGGAGAGAGAGAACATAGAAAAGAAACAGAGGAGAGAGTGGACATAGAGAGGAGACACAGGAGATAGAGAGGAGGCAGAGGTGAGATAAGAGCTAGAAAGGAGACAGAGGAGAGAAAGGAGATGGAGAGGAAATAAAGGAGAGAGAGGATATTGAGAGCAAACAGAGGAGGGACAGGATATAGAAAGAAGACATAGGAGAACGAGGAGATAGAGAGCAGACAGAGGAGAGAGAAGAGATGACATAGAGAGCAGACAGAGCAGCGATAGTCTATAGAGGGGCGGTCGAGAAGAGCAAGGAGTTAGAGAGGAGACAGAGGAGAGAGAGGAATTAAAGAGAAAGAGAAGAGAGAGAGAGGAGCAATAGGAGATAGAGAGGAGTCAGAGGGGAGAGAGAGGACATAGAGAGGAGACAGAGGAGAGATAGGAGATAGAGAGGAGATTGGAGATAGAGAGGAAACAGAGAGGAGATAGAGCGGAGACAGTGGATAGATAGGATAGATAGATGGAGAAGCGACAGAGGAGAGATAGGACATAGAGAGGAGACAGAGGAGAGAGAGGACATTGAGAGTAGACCGAGGAGAGATAGCAGTTAGAGAGGAGACAGAGGAGAGAGAAGCAATAGAGAGGAGAAAGAGGAGACAGAGGAGGGAGCGGGCATAGAAAGGAGACAGAGGAGAGCTAGGACATAGAGAGGAGGAAAAGGAGAGAGAGGAGATAGAGAGGAGGCAGAGGAGAGACAAGAGCTAGAAAAGAGACAGAGGAGAGAGAGGATTGAGCGAACATAGAGAGGAGACGGAGGAGAGCTAGGACATTGGTTGGACAAAGAGGAGAGAGAGTAGCGATAGGAGATAGAGAGGACATAGAGAGGAGAAAAAGGAGTGATAGGAGCGAGAGGAGATAGAGGGGAGACAGAGGAGAGGGAGAACATAGAGAGGAGACAGAGAAGATATAGGAGATAGAGAGGAGTGAGAGGACATAGAGAGGAGACAGAGGAGAAATGGGACATAGAGAGGAGACAGAGGAGAGAGAGGAGATAGAGAGGAGCCAGAGGAGAGACAGAGGAGACAGAGGAAAGAGTGGACATAGAGAGGAGAGAGAGAACATAGAAACGAAACAGAGAAGTAAGAGGAGATAGAGAGGACAGAGGAGACGGGGCAGTGAGATTACGTAGAGGGGAGACTGAGGAGAGATAGGACATAGAGAGGAAAACAGGAGAGATACGAGTTAGAGAGGTGACAGAGGGGTGAGTGGACATAGAGCGGAGACGGAGGAGAGATAGCACATAGAGGAGCGACAGAAGAGAGATAGGAGTTAGAGAGAAGACCGAGAACAGAGAGTAGATAGAGAGCAGACAGAGGAGACAGAGGAGAGAGAGCAGAGGACACAGAGAGGAGACAGACAAGAGAGGACATAGAGAGGAGAGAGAGCACATAGAGAGGAGACAGAGGAGAGATAGGACATAGAGAGGAGACAGAGAAGAGAGGACATA
This sequence comes from Drosophila sordidula, assembly GCA_035047465.1. Lineage (NCBI taxonomy): Eukaryota > Metazoa > Arthropoda > Insecta > Diptera > Drosophilidae > Drosophila > Drosophila sordidula. The sequence continues at coordinate 21,823 of JAWNPQ010000039.1, read as the reverse complement.
GAGAGGAGACGGAGGAGAGAGAGGACATAGAGAGGAGACACAGGAGAGATAGGACAAAGAGAGGAGACAGAGAAGAGAGGAGACAGAGGAGAGATAGCACATAGAGAGGAGACAGAAGAGAGAGAAGAAATAGAGAGGAGAATGAGGAGATAGAGAGAAGACAGAGGAGAGAGAGGAGCAATAGGAGATAGAGAGGAGTCAGAGGAGAGTGAGAGTACATAGAGAAGGAACAGAGGAGAGAGAGTACATAGAGAAGGAACAAAGGAGAGGGAGGAGTTAGAGAGGAGAGAGAGGACATAGAGAGGAGGCAGAGGAGAGTTAGGAGCGACAGTAGATAGAGAGGAGACAGAGGAGAGAGAGGAAATAGAGAGGAGAGATAGGAGCGACAGTAGATAGAGAGGAGACAGAGGAGAGAGAGAGGACAAAGAGTGGAGACAGAGGAGAGAGAGGAAATAGAGAGGAGACCGAGGAGAGATAGCTGTTAGAGAGAAGACAGAGGAGAGAGAAGAGATGTATTCAGCTGATGTGCCTCAGACTCTCTTTCTCTCGCTCAGTGTCTCTTCTTCGGTCACACATCGTTTCTTAGTCAGTTTTCTTGTGCTATCTAAATACCGCCCTGAAAATTCTTAAGTACAACCACCACTGAGTGTTTAGTGCTTCCCACCGAGGAGGTAGATAGGAGACGGAATAGAGAGAGGAGATATAGAGGAGAAGGAGTGGAGAGAGAGGAGGCGGAAACGAAAGAGGATACAGAAGAGAGAGACGAGATAGAGAGAAAAGACATAGAGAGGAGGGAGAGGACATAAAGAGGAGATAGAGAAGAGACAGAGGAGAGATAGGAGATAGAGAGGAGAGTGAGGAGACAATGGAAAGAGAGGAGAGAGAGAAGTCAGAGGAAGGATAGGAGATGAAGAGGAGACAGAGGAGAGAAAGGACATAGTGAGGAGGAAAAGGAGAGAGAGGAGGTAGAGAGGAGGCAGAGGAGAGACAAGAGCTAGAAAGAACACATAGGTGAGAGAGGAGGGAGCGGACACAGAAAGGAGACAGAGGAGAGCTAGGACATAGAGAGGAGGATAAGGAGAGAGACGAGATATAGAGGAGATAGAGAGGAGATAGAGACGAGGCAGAGGAGAGACAAGAGCTAGAAAAGGGACAGAGGAGAGGATTGAGCGGACATAGAGAGGAGACAGAGGAGAGCTAGGACATTGGTAGGAAAAAGAGGAGAGAGTGTAGCGATAGGAGATAGAGAGGAAATAGAGGAGAGAAAGGACATAGAGAGGAGAAAGAGGAGCGAGAGGGAGATAGAGAGGGAGACAGAGGAGAGGGAGAACATAGAGAGGAGACAGAGAAGATATAGGAGATAGAGAGGAGAGAGAGGACATAGAGAGGAGACAGAGGAGAAATAGGACATAGAGAGGAGACAGAGGAGAGAGAGGAGATAGAGAGGAGGCAGAGAAGAGACAGAGGAAAGAGTGGACATAGAGAGGAGACAGAGAAGTAAGAGGAGATAGAGAGGACAGAGGAGACGGGGCAATGAGAGGACGTAGAGGGGAGACAGAACAGAGATAGGACATAGAGAGGAGACAGAGGAGAGATACGAGTTAGAGAGGTGAGTGGACATAGAGAGGAGACGGAGGAGAGATAGGACTTAGAGGGGCGACAGAAGAGAGATAGGAGTTAGAGAGAAGACCGAGAACAGAGAGGAGATAGAGAGCAGACAGAGGAGAGAGAGAAGAGGACATTGAGAGGAGACAGATGAGAGAGATGACATAGAGAGGATACAGAGGAGCAATAGGAGATAGAGAGGAGATAGAGAAGAGAGAGGACATAGAGAGGAGACGGAAGAGAGAGAGGACATATAGAGGAGACACAGGAGAGATAGGACATAGAGAGAAGAGAGGAGACAGAGAAGAGAGGACATAGAGAGGAGACGGAGGAGAGAGAAGACATAGAGAGGAGACACAGGAGAGATAGGACAAAGAGAGGACTCAGCGGAGAGATAGGAGTTAGGGCCGAGACAGGGGAAAGAGAAGACAGAGGAAAGATAGGACATAGAGAGGAGATAGAGGAGAGAGATGACATAGAGATGCGACAGAGCAGCAACAGGAGATAGAGAGGAGACAGAGTAGAAAGAGGAGATAGAGAGAAGACAGAGGAGAGGGCATAGAGAGGAGAGAGAAGACAGATAAGACATAGAGAGGACACAGAGAAAGAGAGAGAACATAGAGAGGGAGATACATGATAGATAGGAGAAAGAGATGAGAGAGAGGACATAGAGAGGAGGCAGAGGAGATAGAGAGGAGGCAGAGAAGAGATAAGAGCTAGAAAGGAGACAGAGGAGATGGAGAGGAAATAAAGGAGAAAGAGGATATTGAGAGCAAACAGAGGGAGGGAGAGGACATAGAAAGAAGACAGAGGGAGAACGAGGAGATAGAGAGCAGACAGAGGAGAGAGAAGAGAAGACATAGAGAGCAGACAGAGCAGAGATAGTCTATAGAGAGGCGGTAGAGAAGAGAAAGGAGTTAGAGAGGAGACAGAGGAGAGAGAAGAAATAGAGAGGAGAATGAGGAGATAGAGAGAAGACAGAGGAGAGAGAGGAGCAATAGGAGATAGAGAGGAGTCAGAGGAGAGTGGGAGTCTATAGAGAAGGAACAGAGGAGAGGGAGTACATAGAGAAGGAACAAAGGGGGAGGCAAAGGAGAGTTAGGAGCGACAGTAGATAGAGAGGAGACAGTGGAGAGAGAGGAAATAGAGAGGAGAGATAGGAGCGACAGTAGATAGAGAGGAGACAGAGGAGAGAGAGGACAAAGAGAGGAGACAGAGGAGAGATAGGAGATAGAGAGGAGAGTGTGGAGACAGAGAAGAGAGATGGGATGGAGAGGAGAGAGAGGAGACTGAGGACAGATAGGAGATAGAGAGGAGATTGGAGACAGAGAGGAAACAGAGAGGAGATAGAGAGGAAACAGAGGAGAGAGTGGACATTAAGAAGCGACAGAGGAGAGATAGGACAAAGAGAGGAGACAGAAGAGCGAGAGGATATAGAGAGGAGACAGACGAGAGAGATGGGATGGAGAGGAGAGAGAAGAGAAAGAGAGGAGACAGAGAGGAGACAGAGCGGAGACAGAGGAGAGATAGGAGATAGACAAGCGACAGAGGAGAGATAGGACATAGAGAGGAGACAGAGGAGAGAGAGGACATTGAGAGGAGACCGAGGAGAGATAGCAGTTGGAGAGGAGACAGAGGAGAGAGAAGCAATAGAAATGAGAAAGAGGAGATAGAGAGAAGATAGAAACAGTGTCTTTTCTTCGGTCACACATCATTCCCCGTAGTCAGTTTTCTTGTGCTGTCTAAAAACCGCCCTTCCACGAGATTCTCACAAACTCAAGTAGGGCTTGCAGTTTTGGCTGTGAAAAGTCTTTAGTACAAGTACCAGTGAGTGTTTAGTGCTTCCCACCGAGGAGATAGGCAGGAGACGGAATAGAGAGAGGTGACATAGAGGAGAAGGAGAGGGAGACAGAGGGTAGAGAGGAGGCGGCGAAGAGAGAGGATACAGAGGGAGAGAGACGAGATATGGAGGAGACAGAGGAGAGAGAGGACATAGAGCGGAGACAGAGGAGACATAGGAGATGGAGAGGAGACAGAGAGAAAGGAGAGGAAGGACATAGAGAGGTGTCAGATGAGAGATAGGAGATAGATAAGAGAGGTGACATAGACAGGAGACAAAGGAGAGAGAGGAGATAGAGTGGCGAGAGAGGAGAGAGAGGACATAGAGAGGAAACACAGGAGAGATAAGAGTTAGAGAGGAGACAGAGGAGAGATGGAACATAGAGAGGAGACAGAGGAGAGGGAGGACATCGAGAGGAGACAAAAGAGACAGAGGAGAGAGAGGACATAGAGAGGAGACAGAAGAGAGAGAGGAGATAGACTGGGGCAGAGGAGAGAGAGCAGCTAGAGAGGAGACAGAAGAGAAAGAGGAGCTAGAGAGGACACAGAGGAGAGAGAGGAGATGGAGAGGAGACAGAGGAGAGAGAGCACATAGGCGGGAGACAGAGGAGAGAGAGCACATAGGCGGGAGACAGAGGAGAGAGAGGAGATAGAGAGTGAGGCAGAGAAGAGAGAGGAACTAAAGAGAGGACATAGAGAGGTGACATAGGAGAGAGAGGAGATAGAGTGGAGACAGAGGAGGCGGTGGAAAGAGGGGGACAGAAGAGAGAGGAGAATGAGGTGATAGGGAGAAGACAGAAGAGAGAGGAGCAATAGGAGATAGAGAGGAGTCAGAGGAGAGTGAGAGTACATAGAGAAGGAACAGAGGAGAAAGAGTACATAGAGAAGGGACAGAGGAGAGAGAGGAGATATAGAGTTGGGCAGAGGAGAGAGAGGAGATAGAGAGTGGGGCAGAGGAGAGAGATGATATAGAGAGTGGGGTAGAGGAGAGAGCGGACATAGGCAGGAGACAGAAGATAGAGAGGAGATGGAGAGTGAGGCAGAGAAGAGAGAGGAGCTAGAGAGGTGACATAGGAGAGAGAGTAGATAGAGTGGGGACTGAGGAGACGGTGGAAAGAGGGGACATAGAGAGCGGACAGAGGAGAGATAGGACATAGAGAGCAGACCGAGAAGAGATAGAAGTTAGAGAGGAGACAGATGAGAGATAGATGTTAGAGAGGAAGCAGAGGAAAGATAGGACATAGGAGAGAGAGGACATAGAGAGGAGACAGAGGAGAGATAAGAGATAGAGAGGAGAGACGACATATAGAGATGACAGAGGCGAGAGAGGAGATAGAGTGGAAACAGAGGAGAGAGAGGACCCAGAGAGGAGACCGAGAAGAGATAGGAGATAGAGAGGAGAGAGAGGACATAGAGAGGAGGCAGAGGAGAGATAGAGAGGAGTAGATAGAGAGGAGACAGAGGAGAGAAAGGAAATAGAGAGGAGAGACAGGACATAGGGAGGAGAGAGAGGATATAGAGAGGAGACAGAGGAGAGATATGTGATAGAGAGGAGAGTGAGGAGACACAGGAGAGAGATGAGATGGAGACGAGAGGGAGAAGACAGAGGAGAGGCAAAGGAGATATAGGAGTTAGAGAGGAGATTGGAGACAGAAAGGAAACAGAGAGGAGATAGAGCGGAGACAGAGGATAGATAGGAGATGGAGAAGCGACAGAGGAGAGATAGGACATAGAGAGGAGACAGAGGAGAGAGAGGACATTGAGAGGAGACCGAGGAAAGATAGCAGTTAGAGAGGAGACAGAGGAGAGAGAGGAAATAGAGAGGAGAAAGAGGAGACAGAGGAGGGACAGGAGAGAGAGGAGATAGAGAGTAGGCAGAGGAGAGACAAGAGCTAGAAAAGAGTCAGAGGAGGGAGAGGATTGAGCGAACATAGAGAGGAGACGGAGGAGAGCTAGGACATTGGTAGGAAAAAGAGGAGAAAGAGTAGCGATAGGAGATAGAGAGGAAATAGAGGAGAGAGAGGACATAGAGAGGAGAAAAAGAAGAGATAGGAGCGAGAGGAGATAGAAGGGAGACAGAGGAGAGGGAGAACATAGCGAGGAGACAGAGAAGATATAGGAGATAGAGAGGAGAGAGAGGACATAGAGAGGAGACAGCGGAGAAATGGGACATAGAGAGGAGACAGAGGAGAGAGAGGAGATAGAGAGGAGGCAGAGGAGAGTTAGAGGAGAGTTAGAGGAGACAGAGGAAAGAGTGGACATAGAGAGGAGACAGAGGAGAGAGAGCACATAGAGAGGAGACAGAGGAGAGAGAGGAAATAAAGAGAAAGAGACGAAAGAGAGGAGCAATAGGAGATAGAGAGGAGTCAGAGGAGAGAGAGAGGACATAGAGAAGGAACAGAGGCGAAAGAGGAGATAGAGAGGAGAGAGAGGACATAGAGAGGGCACGGAAGCGAGATAACAGTTAGACAGCAGACAGAGGCGAGAGACGACATAGAGAGGAGACAGAGGAGAGATAGGAGATAGCGAGGGAGAGACGACATATAGAGGTGACAGAGGCGAGAGAGGGAGATAGAGTGGAAACAGAGGGAGAGAGAGGACCCAGAGAGGGAGACCGAGAAGAGATAGGAGATAGAGAGGAGAGAGAGGACATAGAGAGGGAGGCAGAGGGAGAGATAGGAGCCAGAGTAGATAGAGAGGAGACAGAGGAGAGAAAGGAAATAGAGAGGAGAGACAGGACATAGGGAGGAGAGAGAGGATATAGAGAGGAGACAGAGGAGAGATATGTGATAGAGAGGAGAGGGAGGAGACAGAGGAGAGGGATGAGATGGAGACGAGAGGGAAAAGACAGAGAAGAGGCAAAGGAGATATAGGAGGTGGAGAGGAGACAAAGAAGAGAGAAGGGAGGTATTCAGCTGATGTGCCTCAGACTCGCCTTCTCGCTTAGTGTCTCTTCTTTGGTCACTCATCGTTCCTTAGTCAGTTTTCTTGTGCTGTCTAAATACCGCCCTGAAAAGTCTTAAGTACAAGTACCACTGAGTGTTTAGGGCTTCCCACCGAGGAGATAGACGGGAGACAGGAGAGGAGATATAGAGGAGAAGGATTGGAGAGAGAGGAGGCGGAGCCGAGAGAGGATAGAGAGGAGAGAGAAGAGATAGAGAGGGGACAGAGGAGAGAAAAGACATAGAGAGGAGAGTGAGGACATAGAAAGGAGATAGAGAAGAGACAGAGGAGAGATAGGAGATAGAGAGGAGAGTGAGGAGACAGTGGAACGAGAGGAGAGAGAGAAGACAGGGGAAGGATAGAAGATGAAGAGGAGACAGAGGAGAGAAAAGACATAGAGAGGAAAAAAAGGAGAGAGAGGAGATGGAGAGGAGGCAGAGGAGAGACAAGAGCTAGAAAGGAGACATAGGAGACAGAGGAGGGAGCGTTCATAGAAAGGAGACAGAGGAGAGCTAGGGCATAGAGAGGAGGAAAAGGAGAGATAGGAGATAGAGAAGAGGCAGAGGAGAGACAAGAGCTAGAAAAGAGACAGAGGAGAGAGAGGATTGAGCGAACATAGAGAGGAGACAGAGGAGAGCTAGGACATTGGTAGCAAAAAGAGGAGAGAGAGTAGCGATAGGAGATAGAGAGAAAATAGAGGAGAGAGAGGACATAGAGGAGAGATAGGAGCGAAAGGAGATAGAGAGGAGACAGAAGAGAGGGAGAACATAGAGAGAGACAGAGAAGATATATTGGATAGAGAGGAGAGAGAGGACATAGAGAGGAGACAGAGGAAAGAGTGGACATAGAGAGGAGAGAGAGAACATAGAAACGCAACAGAGAAGTAAGTGGATATAGAGAGGACAGAGGAGACAGGGCAGTGAGAGGACGTAGAGGGGAGACATAGGAGAGATAGGACATGGAGAGGAGACAGAGGAGAGATACGAGTTAGAGTGGTGACAGAGCGGTGAGTGGACATAGAGAGGAGACGGGGGAGAGATAGGATATATAGGAGCGACAGAAGAGAGATAGGAGTTAGAGAGAAGACCGAGGAGAGAGAGGAGATAGAGAGCAGACAGAGGAGATAGAGGAGAGAGGGAATAGGACATTGAGAGAGGACAGATGAGACATAGGCCATAGAGCGGCGGCAGGGGAGAGATAGGAGTTAAAGACGAGAGAGAGGAGAGAATAGACAGAGGAAAGATAGGAAATTGAGAGGAGACAGAGGAGAGAGATGAAATAGAGAGGAGACAGAGGAGACAGAGGAGATGAAGAGGGGACAGAGAGAAAGGAGAGGAAGGACATAGAGAGGTGTCAGATGAGAGATAGGAGATAGAGAGGAGATAGATAAGAGAGGTGACATAGGGAGGAGACAGAGGAGAGAGAGGAGATAGAGAGGAAACACAGGAGAGATAGGAGTTAGAAAGGAGACAGAGGAGAGAAAAGACATAGAGAGGAGACAGAGGAAAGATGGGACATAGAGAGGAGACAGGGAAGAGAGGACATAGAGAGGAGACGGAGGAGAGCGAGGACATCGAGAGGAGACAGAGGAGAGACAGAAGTTAGAGAGTTGGGCAGAGAAGAGAGAGGAGATAGAGAGAGGGGCAGAGGAGAGAGATGAGATAGAGAGTGGGACAGAGGAGAGAGAGGATATAGGCAGGAGACAGAAGAGAGAGAGGAGGTGGAGAGCGAGGCAGAGAAGAGAGAGGAGCTAGAGAGAGGACAGAGAGAAGTGACATAGGAGAGACAGGAGATAGAGTGGAGACAGAGGAGACGGTGGAAAGAGGGGACATAGAAAGGAGCAGAGGAGAGAGATGAGATAGAGAGTGGGGCAGAGGAGAGAGAGGACATAGAGAGGAGACAGAGGAAAGAGTGGACATAGAGAGGAGACAGAGAACATACAAACGCAACAGAGAAGTAAGTGGATATAGAGAGGACAGAGGAGACAGGGCAGTGAGAGGACGTAGAGGGGAGACATAGGAGAGATAGGACATGGAGAGGAGACAGAGGAGAGATACGAGTTAGAGTGGTGACAGAGCGGTGAGTGGACATAGAGAGGAGACGGAGGAGAGATAGGATATATAGGAGCGACAGAAGAGAGATAGGAGTTAGAGAGAAGACCGAGGAGAGAGAGGAGATAGAGAGCAGACAGAGGAGATAGAGGAGAGAGGGAATAGGACATTGAGAGAGGACAGATGAGACATTGGCCATAGAGAGGCGGCAGGGGAGAGATAGGAGTTAAAGACGAGAGAGAGGAGAGAATAGACAGAGGAAAGATAGGAAATTGAGAGGAGACAGAGGAGAGAGATGAAATAGAGAGGAGACAGAGGAGACATAGGAGATGAAGAGGGGACAGAGAGAAAGGAGAGGAAGGACATAGAGAGGTGTCAGATGAGAGATAGGAGATAGAGAGGAGATAGATAAGAGAGGTGTCAAAGGGCGGAGACAGAGGAGAGAGAGGAGATAGAGAGGAAACACAGGAGAGATAGGAGTTAGAGAAGAGACAGAGGAGAGAAAAGACATAGAGAGGAGACAGAGGAAAGATGGGACATAGAGAGGAGACAGGGAAGAGAGGACATAGAGAGGAGACGGAGGAAAGCGAGGACATCGAGAGGAGACAGAGGAGAGACAGAAGTTAGAGAGTTGGGCAGAGGAGAGAGAGGAGATAGAGAGTGGGGCAGAGGAGAGAGATGAGATAGAGAGTGGGGCAGAGGAGAGAGAGGACATAGAGAAGTGACATAGGAGGGACAGGAGATAGAGTGGAGGCAGAGCAGACGGTGGAAAGAGGGGACATAGAAAGCGGACAGAGGAGAGATAGGACATAGAGAGGAGACCGAGGAGAGGTAGCAGTTAGAGAGGAGACAGAGGAGAGATAGAAGTTAGAGAGGAGGTAGAGGAGAGATAGGTTTTGGCTGTGAAAAGTCTGTAGTACAAGTACCAGGGAGTGTTTAGTGCTTCCCACCAAGGAGATAGGCAGGAGACGGAATAGAGAGAGGTGATATAGAGGAGAAGGAGAGGAGACAGAGGATAGAGAGGAGGCGGAGGAGAGATAGGAGATAGAGAGGAGAGTGAGGAGACAGAGAAGAGAGATGGGATAGAGAGGAGAGAGGGGAGACAGAGAGGAGACAGAGGACAGATAGGAGAAAGAGATGCGAGAGAGGGCATAGAGAGAAGACATAGGAGATGGAGAGGAGACAGAGAGAATGGAGAGGAATGACATAGAGAGGTGTCAGATGAGAGATAGGAGATAGAGAGGAGATAGATAAGAGAGGTGACATAGGGTGGAGACAGAGGAGAGAGAGAAGATAGAGTGGCGACAGAGGAGAGAGAGGACATAGAGAGGAAACACAGGAGAGATAAGAGTTAGAGAGGAGACAGAGGAGAGAAGAGACATGGAGAGGTGACAGAGGAGAGATGGGACATAAAGAGGAGACAGAGGAGAGGGAGGACATCGAGAGGAGACAAAAGAGACTGAGGAGAGAGAGGACATAGAGTGGAGACAGAAGAGAGAGAGGAGAAAGAGAGTGGGGCAGAGGAGAGAGAGGAGATAGAGAGTGGGGCAGAGGAGAGAGAGGAGCTAGAGAGGAGACAGAGGAGAGAGAGGAGCTAGAGAGGACACAGAGGAGAGAGAGGAGATGGAGAGCAGACAGAGGAGACAGAGGACAATGAGAGGCGTTAGAGGAGAGATAGGAGGTGGAGAGGAGAGAAAGGACATAGGCAGGAGACAGAGGAGAGAGAGGAGTTAGAGAGTGAGGCAGAGAAGAGAGAGGAGCTAGAGAGAGGACATAGAGAGGTGACATAGGAGAGAGAGGAGATAGAGTGGAGACAGAGGGAGACGGTGGAAAGAGGGGACATAGAGAGCAGACAGAGGAGAGATAGGACATAGAGAGGAGACCGAGGAGAGATAGCAGTTAGAGAGGAGTAAGAGGAGAGTGAGAGTACATAGAGAAGGAACAGAGGAGAGAGAGTACATAGAGAGGGAACAGAGGAGAGAGTGGATATAGAGAGGAGAGAGAGGACATAGAGAGAAGGCAGAGGAGAGTTAGGAGCGACAGTAGATAGAGAGGAGACAGAGGAGAGAGAGGAAATAGAGAGGAGAGATAGGAGCGACAGTAGATAGGGAGGAGACAGAGGAGAGAGAGGAAATAGAGAGGAGAGATAGAAGCGGTAGTAGATAGAGAGGAGACAGAGGAGAGATAGGACATAGAGAGGAGACAGGGAAGAAAGAACATAGAGAGGAGACGGAGGAGACATAGGACATGGAGATGAGGCAGAGAAGAGAGGACATAGAGAGGACAAAGCGGAGAGATAGGGATTAGAGACGAGACGGAGAAGAGAGAAGACATAGAGAGGAAACTGAGGAAAGATAGGGCATATAGAAGAGACAGAGGAGAGAGAGGACATAGAGAGGAGACAGAGGAGAAATAGGACATAGAGAGGAGACAGAGGGAAGAGAGGAAATAAAGAGAAAGAGAGGAGGGAGAGGAGCAATTGGAGATAGAGATTAGTCAGAGGAGAGAGAGAGGACATAGAGAGGAAACAGAGGTGAGATAGGAGATAGAGAGGAGACAGAGGGAGAGATAGAAGTTAGAGAGGAGGCAGAGGAGAGATAGGATATAGAGAAGAGTCAGAGGAGACAGAGGAGAGAGAGGAGAGACAGAGGAGAGAGAGAGTGGGACAGAATAGAGAGAGGGAGATAGAGAGTGGGGCAGAGGAGAGAGAGAGAGCTAGAGAGGGAGACAGAGGAGAGAGAGGAGATGGAGAGGAGTTAGAGGAGAAGGAGGACATAGAGAGGCGTTAGAGGAGAGATAGGAGGGGGAGAGGAGAGAGAAAACATTGGCAGGAGACAGAGGAGAGAGAGGAGATAGAGAGTGAGGCAGAGAAGAGAGAGGAGCTAGGGAAGAGAGAGGAGCTAGAGAGAGGACATAGAGAGGTGACATAGGAGAGAGAGGAGATATTGTGGAGACAGAGGAGACGGTGGAAAGAGGGGGGACGTAGAGAGCGGACAGAGAGATAGGACATAGAGAGGAGACCGAGGAGAGATAGCAGTTAGAGAGGAGATAGAGGAAGATAGAAGTTAGAGAGGAGGCAGAGGAAAGATAGGACATACAGAAGAGACAGAGGAGAGATGGGACATTGAGGAGACCGAGGAGAGATAGCAGTTAGAGAAGAGACAGAGGAGAGATAGTAGTTAGAGAGGAGGAAGAGGAAAGATGGGACATAGAGAGAGAGACAGAGGAGACAGAGGGAGAGAGGGACATAGAGAGGAGACACAGGAGAGAGAGAGTGGGGCAGAGAGAAGAGGAGAGAGAGAGAGCTAGAGAGGAGACAGAGGAGAGAGAGAGAGAGGAGATGGAGAGGAGACAGAGGAGAAGGAGGACATAGAGAGGCGTTAAAGGAGAGATTGGAGGTGGAGAGGAGAGAGAAAACATTGGCAGGAGACAGAGGAAAGACAGGAGATAGAGAGCGAGGCAGAGAAGAGAGAGGAGCTAGGGAAGAGAGAGGAGCTAGAGAGAGGACATAGAGAGGTGACATAGGTGAGAGAGGAGATATAGTGGAGACAGAGGAGACGGTGGAAAGAGGGGACGTAGAGAGCGGACAGAGAGATAGGACATAGAGAGATAGCAGTTAGAGAGGAGACAGAGGAGAGATAGAAGTTAGAGAGGAGGCAGAGGAAAGATAGGACATACAGAAGAGACAGAGGAGAGATGGGACATTGAGGAGACCGAGGAGAGATAGCAGTTAGAGAAGAGACAGAGGGAGAGATAGTAGTTAGAGAGGAGGAAGAGGAAAGATAGGACATAGAGAAAGAGACAGAGAAGACAGAGGAGAGAGAGGACATAGAGAGGGAGACACAGGGAGAGAGAGAGTGGGGCAGAGGAGAGAGAGGATCTAGAGAGTGGGGCAGAGGGGAGAGTAGAGCTAGAGAGGGAGTCAGAGGAGAGAGAGGAGATGGAGAGGGAGACAGAGGAGAAGAAGGACGTAGAGAGGCGTTAGAGGAGAGATAGAGGTGGAGAGGAGATAGAGGACATAATCAGGAGACAGAGGAGAGAGAGGAGATAGAGAGTGGGGCAGCGGAGAGAGAAGAGCTAGAGAGGAGACAGAGGAGAGAGAGGAAGTAGAGAGGAGAGATAGGAGCGACAGTAGATAGAGAGGAGACAGAGGAGAGAGAGAGAAGTAGAGAGGGAGAGATAGGAGCGACAGTAGATAGAGAGGGAGACAGAGGGAGAGAGAGAGGACATAGAGAGAAGAGACAGAGGGAGAGAGAGAGAGAGAGGGAGATAGAGAGTGGGGCAGGGAGAGAGAGAGGAGATAGAGAGTGGGGCAGAGAGAGAGAGAGGGAGCTAGAGAGGAGACAGTGGAGAGAGAGGAAATAGAGAGGAGACAGAGGAGAAGGAGGACATTGAGAGGCGTTAGAGGAGATATAGGAGGTGGAGAGGAGAGAGAGGACATAGGCAGGAGACAGAGGAGAGAGAGGAGATAGAGAGTGAGGCAGAGAAGAGAGAGGAGCTAGAGAGAGGACATAGAGAGGTGACATAGGAGAGAGAGGAGATAGAGTGGAGACAGGGGAGACGGTGGAAAGAGGGGACATAGAGAGCGGTCAGCGGAGAGATAGGATATACAGAGGAGACCGAGGAAAGACAGCAGTCAGAGAGGAGACAGATGAGAGATAGAAGTTAGAGAGGAGCCAGAGGAAAGATAGGACATAGATAGGACACAGAGGAGAGAGAGGACATTGAGAGGAGACAGAGGAGATATAGAGAGTGGGGCAGAGGAGAGAGAGGAGATAGAGAGTGGGGCAGAGGAGATAGAGAGTGGGGCAGAGGAGATAGAGAGTGGGGCAGCGGAGAGAGAAGAGCTAGAGAGGAGACAGAGGAGAGAGAGGAAGTAGAGAGGAGAGATAGGAGCGACAGTAGATAGAGAGGAGACAGAGGAGAGAGAGGAAGTAGAGAGGAGAGATAGGAGCGACAGTAGATAGAGAGGAGACAGAGGAGAGAGAGAGGACATAGAGAAGAGACAGAGGAGAGAGAGGAGAGAGAGGAAATAGAGAGGAGAGATAGGAGCGACAGTAGATAGAGAGGAGGCAGAGGAGAGAGAGAGGACATAGAGAGGAGACAGAGGAGAGATAGGAGATAGAGAGGAGAGTGAGGAGACAGAGAAGAGAGATGGGATGGAGAGGAGAGAGAGGAGACAGAGGACAGATAGGAGATAGACAGGAGATTGGAGACAGAGAGGAAACACAGAGGAGATAGAGAGAAAACAGAGGAGAGAGTGGACATTGAGAGGAGACCGAGGGAGAGATAGCAGTTAGAGAGGAGACAGAGGAGAGAGAAGAAATAGAGGGGAGAAAGAGAGGAAACAGAGGAGAGAGTGGACATTAAGAAGCGACAGAGGAGAGATAGGACAAAGAGAGGAGACAGAGGAGCGAGAGGATATAGAGAGGAGACAGACGAGAGAGATGGGATGGAGAGGAGAGAGAAGAGAAAGAGAGGATACAGAGAGGAGACAGAGCGGAGACAGAGGAGAGATAGGAGATAGAGAAGCGACAGAGGAGAGATAGGACATAGAGAGGACACACAGGAGAGAGAGGACATTGAGAGGAGACCGAGGAGAGATAGCAGTTAGAGAGGAGACAGAGGAGAGATAGAAGTTAGAGAGGAGGCAGAGGAGAGATAGGACATAGAGAAGAGACAAAGGAGAGAGAGGAGAGAGAGAGGAGATAGAGAGTGGGGCAGAGCAGAGGGAGGAGATAGAGCGTGGGGCAGAGGAGAGAGAGGAGCTAGAGAGGAGAGAGAGGAGCTAGAGAGGACACAGAGGAGAGAGAGGAGATGGAGAGGAGACAGAGTAGAGGGAGGACATAGAGAGGCGTTAGAGGAGAGATAGGAGGTGGAGAGGAGAGAGAGGACATAGGCAGGAGACAGAGGAGAGAGAGGAGATAGAGAGTGTGGCAGAGACGAGAGAGGAGCTAGAGAAGAGAGAGGAGCTAGAGAGAGGACATAGAGAGGTGACATAGGAGAGACAGGAGATAGAGTGGAGACAGAGGAGACGGTGGAAAGAGGGGACATAGACAGCGGACAAAGGAGAGATAGGACTTAGAGAGGAGACCGAGGAGAGATAGCAGTTAGAGAGGAGACACAGGAGAGATAGAAGTTAGAGAGGAGGCAGAGGAAAGATCGGATATAGAGAAGAGACAGAGGAGATAAAGGACATAGAGAGGAGACAGAGGAGAGAGAGAGTGGGGCAGAGCAGAGGGAGGAGATAGAGAGTGGGGCAGAGGAGAGAGAGGGGCTAGAGAGAAGACTGGGGAGAGAGAGGAGCTAGAGAGGACACAGAGGAGAGAGAGGAGATGGACAGGAGACAGAGGAGAAGGAGGACTTAGAGAGGCGTTAGAGGAGAGACAGGAGGTGGAGAGGAGAGAGAGGACATAGAGAGGAGACAGAGGAAAGAGTGGACATAGAGAGGATAGAGAGAACATAGAAACGCAACAGAGAAGTAAGTGGATATAAAGAGGACAGAGGAGACAGGGCAGTGAGAGGACGTAGAGGGGAGACATAGGAGAGATAGGACATGGAGAGGAGACAGAGGAGAGATACGAGTTAGAGTGGTGACAGAGCGGTGAGTGGACATAGAGAGGAGACGGAGGAGAGATAGGATATATAGGAGCGACAGAAGAGAGATAGGAGTTAGAGAGAAGACCGAGGAGAGAGAGGAGATAGAGAGCAGACAGAGGAGATAGAGGAGAGAGGGAATAGGGCATTGAGAGAGGACAGATGAGACATGGGCCATAGAGAGGCGGCAGGGGAGAGATAGGAGTTAAAGACGAGAGAGAGGAGAGAATAGACAGAGGAAAGATAGGAAATTGAGAGGAGACAGAGGAGAGAGATGAAATAGAGAGGAGACAGAGGAGACATAGGAGATGAAGAGGGGACAGAGAGAAAGGAGAGGAAGGACATAGAGAGGTGTCAGATGAGAGATAGGAGATAGAGAGGAGATAGATAAGAGAGGTGACATAGGGAGGAGACAGAGGAGAGAGAGGAGATAGAGAGGAAACACAGGAGAGATAGGAGTTAGAAAGGAGACAGAGGAGAGAAAAGACATAGAGAGGAGACAGAGGAAAGATGGGACATAGAGAGGAGACAGGGAAGAGAGGACATAGAGAGGAGACAGAGGAGAGACAGAAGTTAGAGAGTGGGGCAGAGGAGAGAGAGGACATAGGCAGGAGACAGAAGAGAGAGAGGAGGTGGAGAGCGAGGCAGAGAAGAGAGAGGAGCTAGAGAGAGGACAGAGAGAAGTGACATAGGAGAGACAGGAGATAGAGTGGAGACAGAGGAGACGGTGGAAAGAGGGGACATAGAAAGGAGCAGAGGAGAGATAGGACATAGAGAGACGACCGAGGAGAGATAGCAGTTAGAGAGGAGACAGAGGAGAGATAGAAGTTAGAGAGGAGGCAGAGGAGAGATAGGACATAGAGAAGAGACAGAGGACACAGAGGAGAGAGAGGAGATAGAGAGTGGGGCAGAGGTGAGAGAGGAGATAGAGAGTGGGGCAGAGGAGAGAGAGGAGATAGAGAGTGGGGCAGAGCAGAGGGAGGAGATAGAGAGTGGGGCAGAGGAGAGAGAGGACATGGAGAGGAGACAGAGGAGAGAGAGGAGATAGAGAGTTGGGCAGAGGAGATAG
Organism: Drosophila sordidula; assembly: GCA_035047465.1. NCBI lineage: Eukaryota > Metazoa > Arthropoda > Insecta > Diptera > Drosophilidae > Drosophila > Drosophila sordidula. The sequence continues at coordinate 5,719 of JAWNPQ010000039.1, read as the reverse complement.
AGAGTGGGGCAGAGGAGAGAGATGAGATAGAGAGTGGGGCAGAGGGAGAGAGAGGGACATAGGCAGGGAGACAGAAGAGAGAGAGGAGATGGAGAATGAGGCACAGAAGAGAGAGGAGCTAGAGAGGTGATATAGAGAGGTGACATAGGAGATAGAGTAGATAGAGTGGAGACAGAGGAGACGGTGGAAAGAGGGGACATAGAGGGCGGACAGAGGAGAGAAAGGACATAGAGAGGAGACCGAGGAGAGATAGCAGTTAGAGAGGAGACAGAGGAAAGATAGGACATAGAGAAGAGACAGAGGAGAGAGAGGACATAGAGAGGAGACAGAGGAGATAGAGAGTTGGGCAGAGGAGATAGAGAGTGGGGCAGAGGAGAGAGATGAGATAGAGAGTGGGGCAGAGGAGAGAGAGGACATAGGCAGGAGACAGAAGAGAGAGAGGAGATGGAGAGCGAGGCAGAGAAGAGAGAGGAGCTAGAGAGAGGACATAGAGAAGTGACATAGGAGAGACAGGAGATAGAGTGGAGGCAGAGGAGACGGTGGAAAGAGGGGACATAGAAAGCGGACAGAGGAGAGATAGGACATAGAGAGGAGACCGAGGAGAGATAGCAGTTAGAGAGGAGACAGAGGAGAGATAGAAGTTAGAGAGGAGGCAGAGGAGAGATAGGACATAGAGAAGAGACAGAGGACACAGAGGAGAGAGAGGAGATAGAGAGTGGGGCAGAGGAGAGAGAGGAGATAGAGAATGGGGCAGAGGAGAGAGATGAGATAGAGAGTGGGGCAGAGGAGAGAGAGGACATAGGCAGGAGACAGAAGAGAGAGAGGAGATGGAGAGCGAGGCAGAGAAGAGAGAGGAGCTAGAGAGAGGACATAGAGAGGTGACATAGGAGAGAGAGGAGATAGAGTGGAGACAGAGGAGACGGTGGAAAGAGGGGACATAGAAAGCGGACAGAGGAGAGATAGGACATAGAGAGGAGACCGAGGAGAGATAGCAGTTAGAGAGGAGACAGAGGAGAGATAGAAGTTAGAGAGGAGGCAGAGGAGAGATAGGACATAGAGAAGAGACAGAGGACACAGAGGAGAGAGAGGAGATAGAGAGTGGGGCAGAGGAGAGAGAGGAGATAGAGAGTGGGGCAGAGGAGAGAGAGGAGATAGAGAGTGGGGCAGAGCAGAGGGAGGAGATAGAGAGTGGGGCAGAGGAGAGAGAGGAGCTAGAGAGGAGACAGAGGAGAGAGAGGAGCTAGAGAGGACACAGAGGAGAGAGAGGAGATGGAGAGGAGACAGAAAAGAGGGAGGACATAGAGAGGCGTTAGAGGAGAGATAGGAGGTGGAGAGGAGAGAGAGGACATAGGCAGGAGACAGAGGAGAGAGAGGAGATAGAGAGTGAGGCAGAGAAGAGAGAGGAGCTAGAGAGAGGACATAGAGAGGTGACATAGGAGAGAGAGGAGATAGAGAGGACACAGAGGAGAGAGAGGAGATGGAGAGGAGACAGAAAAGAGGGAGGACATAGAGAGGCGTTAGAGGAGAGATAGGAGGTGGAGAGGAGAGAGAGGACATAGGCAGGACACAGAAGAGAGAGAGGAGATGGAGAGTGAGGCACAGAAGAGAGAGGAGCTAGAGAAGAGAGAGGAGCTAGAGAGAGGACATAGAGAGGTGACATAGAGAGGTGACATTGGAGATAGAGTAGATAGAGTGGAGACAGAGGAGACGGTGGAAAGAGGGGACATAGAGAGCGGACAGAGGAGAGATAGGACATAGAGAGGAGACCGAGGAGAGATAGCAGTTAGAGAGGAGACAGAGGAAAGATAGGACATAGAGAAGAGACAGAGGAGAGAGAGGACATAGAGAGGAGACAGAGGAGAGAGAGGAGATAGAGAGTTGGGCAGAGGAGATAGAGAGTGGGGCAGAGGAGAGAGATGAGATAGAGAGTGGGGCAGAGGAGAGAGAGGACATAGGCAGGAGACAGAAGAGAGAGAGGAGATGGAGAATGAGGCACAGAAGAGAGAGGAGCTAGAGAGGTGACATAGAGAGGTGACATAGGAGATAGAGTAGATAGAGTGGAGACAGAGGAGACGGTGGAAAGAGGGGACATAGAGGGCGGACAGAGGAGAGATAGGACATAGAGAGGAGACCGAGGAGAGATAGCAGTTAGAGAGGAGACAGAGGAAAGATAGGACATAGAGAAGAGACAGAGGAGAGAGAGGACATAGAGAGGAGACAGAGAAGAGAGAGGAGAGAGAGAGAGTTGGGCAGAGGAGATAGAGAGTGGGGCAGAGGGAGAGAGATGAGATAGAGAGTGGGGCAGAGGGAGAGAGAGGACATAGGCAGGAGACAGAAGAGAGAGAGGAGATGGAGAGCGAGGCAGAGAAGAGAGAGGGGCTAGAGAGAGGACATAGAGAAGTGACATAGGAGAGACAGGAGATAGAGTGGAGGCAGAGGAGACGGTGGAAAGAGGGGACATAGAAAGCGGACAGAGGAGAGATAGGACATAGAGAGGAGACCGAGGAGAGATAGCAGTTAGAGAGGAGACAGAGGAGAGATAGAAGTTAGAGAGGAGGCAGAGGAGAGATAGGACATAGAGAAGAGACAGAGGACACAGAGGAGAGAGAGGAGATAGAGAGTGGGGCAGAGGAGAGAGAGGAGATAGAGAGTGGGGCAGAGCAGAGGGAGGAGATAGAGAGTGGGGCAGAGGAGAGAGAGGAGCTAGAGAGGAGAGAGAGGAGCTAGAGAGGAGACAGAGGAGAGAGAGGAGCTAGAGAGGACACAGAGGAGAGAGAGGAGATGGAGAGGAGACAGAAAAGAGGGAGGACATAGAGAGGCGTTAGAGGAGAGATAGGAGGTGGAGAGGAGAGAGAGGACATAGGCAGGAGACAGAGGAGAGAGAGGAGATAGAGAGTGAGGCAGAGAAGAGAGAGGAGCTAGAGAGAGGACATAGAGAGGTGACATAGGAGAGAGAGGAGATAGAGAGGACACAGAGGAGAGAGAGGAGATGGAGAGGAGGCAGAAAAGAGGGAGGACATAGAGAGGCGTTAGAGGAGAGATAGGAGGTGGAGAGGAGAGAGAGGACATAGGCAGGACACAGAAGAGAGAGAGGAGATGGAGAGTGAGGCACAGAAGAGAGAGGAGCTAGAGAAGAGAGAGGAGCTAGAGAGAGGACATAGAGAGGTGACATAGAGAGGTGACATAGGAGATAGAGTAGATAGAGTGGAGACAGAGGAGACGGTGGAAAGAGGGGACATAGAGAGCGGACAGAGGAGAGATAGGACATAGAGAGGAGACCGAGGAGAGATAGCAGTTAGAGAGGAGACAGAGATAAGATAGGACATAGAGAAGAGACAAAAGAGAGAGAGGACATAGAGAGGAGACAGAGGAGAGAGAGGGAGATAGAGAGTTGGACAGAGGGAGATAGAGAGTGGGGCAGAGGAGAGAGATAGAGATAGAGAGTGGGGCAGAGGGAGAGAGAGGACATAGGCAGGGAGACAGAGGAGAGAGAGGGAGATGGAGAATGAGGCACAGAGAGAGAGAGAGCTACAGAGGTGACATAGAGAGGTGAGATAGAGAGGAGACGGTAGATAGAGTGGAGACTGAGAGGGAGACGGTGGAGAGAGAGGGACATAGAGAGGCGGACAGAGAGAGAGATGGACATAGAGGAGACGCGAGGAGAGATAGGCAGTTAGAGAGGAGACAGAAGGACATAGAGAGGAGACAGAGGGAGAGAGAGGAGACAGAGAGTGAGGCAGAGAAAGAGAGGAGCATAGAGAGAGGAGACATAGAGAGGAGAGAGAGGGAGAGAGGGAGATGGAGACACAGTGAGGAGAGAGGGAGAGAGGAAGGGAGACAGAGACAGAGAGAGACAGAGAGAGGCGTTAGAGGGAGAGATGGGAGGGGGAGAGGGAGAGAGAGACATAGAGAGGGAGACAGAAGAAGGAGATGGAGAGTGAGGCACAGAAGAGAGAGGAGCTAGAGAAGAGAGGAGCTAGAGAGAGGACAGAGAGGTGACCATAGAGAGGTGACATAGGAGAGACAGGTAGATGGAGTGGAGACAGAGGAGACAGTGGAAAGAGGGACATAGAAACGGACAGAGGGGGAGATGGGACAGAGAGGGAGACCGAGAGAGATAGTTAGAGAGGCCCGAGACAGAGGAAAGATGGGACATAAAGAAGAGACAGAGGAGAGAGAGACAGAGAGAGGGACAGAGAGACAGGGAGGAGAGATAGAGAGTTGACAGGAGAGAGGGAGATAGAGAGTGGAGACAGAGGGAGAGAGATGGAGATAGAGAGGTGAGACAGAGGGAGAGAGAGGACAGGCAGGAGACAGAAGAGAGAGGGAGATGGAGAATGAGGCACAGAGAGGGAGCTAGAGAGAGGACATAGAGAGGTGACATAGAGAGGTGGCACAGAGAGAGAGTAAATAGAGTGGAGATAGAGGGAGACGGTGGAAAGAGGGGACATAGAGAGCGGACAGGGAGATAGGACATAGAGGGAGACCGAGGGAGAGATAGCAGTTAGAGGGAGACAGAGGAGAGATAGAAGTTAGAGAAAGAGGCAGGGAGAGATAGGACGCAGAGAAGAGACAGAGACACAGAGGAGAGAGAGGGAGATAGAGAGTGGGGCAGAGGAGAGAGAGAGATAGAGAGTAAGGCAGAAAGAGAGGAGAGAGGAGCGAGAGAGGAGACAGTGGAGAGAGGAAATAGAGGGAGATAGGGAGAAGGACAGTGAGAGGCGTTAGAGGGAGAGATGGGGTGGAGAGGAGAGAGAGGACATAGGCAGGAGACAGAGGGAGAGAGGAAATAGAGAGTGGAAACAGAGAGAGGAGCTAGAGGGACATAGAGGTGACATGGGAGAGAGGAGATAGAGTGGAGCAGAGGAGACAGTGAGAGGAGACATAGAGAGCGGTCAGCGGAGAGATAAGGATCTACAGAGGGAGACCCGAAATGGGAAAGAGTAGGGCAGTTAGAGGAGGAGACAGAGGGAGAGATAGAGGTTAGAGAAGGAGCCAGAGGAAAGATGGGACATAGAGAGGGATCACAGAGAGAGGAGGGAGAGAGGAGACAGTGAGAGAAGACAGAGGGGAGAGAGTAGAGTGGGGCAGAGGAGAGAGAGGGAGATAGAGAGTGGAGACAGAGGGAAGATAGAGAGGGGCGAGACGGAGAGAGAAAGAGAGCAGAGAGAGGAGACAGAGGGAGAGAGAGAGGAGTAGGGAGAGATAGGACGACAGTAGATAGAGGGAGACAGAGGGGAGAGAGGATTTTGCGAGCGAGAGGGAGGAGGGCCAGGAAACCCGACAGTAGATAGAGAAGAGAAAGAAAGGAGAGAGGGAGGAAGAGAGACGGGGAGAAAAAACAGAGGGAGAGAGAGAGACAAAAAAGAGAATAGGGAGAGAGGAGAGATAGGAGCGGAGACAGAGGAGAGAAAGAGCAGAGAGGGGAGAGAGAGGAGGATACGAGATAGAGAGAGGAGACAGAGGCGAAATAGGGGATGGAGAGGAGAGTGAGAGGGAGAGACAGAGAGGGATGGACAGAGGAGAGAGAGGGGCAGAGAGGGTGGAGACAGAGGGACAGAGAGGGAGATAGAGAGAGAAGCAGAGAAACAGAGAGAAGATAGAGAGAAAAAACGAGGAGAGTGAAGTTAGAGAGGAGACGAGGAGGGAGAGGGAAGTTAAGAGGGAGACAGAGGGAGAGAAAGAAAAATAGAGGGAGAGGCAGAGGAGGGATAGGACA
>JAWNPQ010000037.1:0-28572 GCA_035047465.1 Drosophila sordidula | reverse complement strand
TCCTATCATTCCTCTGTCTCCTTTCTATGTTCTATCTCTCCTCTGTCTCCTCTCTATGTCCTCTCTCTCTCTCTCTGTCTCCTCTCTCTCCTCTGTCTCTCTCTATGTCCTCTCTCTCCCTCTGTCTCCCTCTCTCTTTCCTCTGTCTCCTCTCTATGTCCTCTGTCTCCTCTCTATCTCTTCTGTCTCCTCTCTCTCCGCTGTCTCCTCTCTATCTCCTCTGTCTCCTCTCTATGTCCTCTCTTTCCTCTGTCTCCTCTCTATCTCCTCTGTCTCCTCTCTATCTCCTCTGTCTCCTCTCTATGTCCTCTCTCTCCTCTGTCTCCTCTCTATCTCCCTCTGTCTCCTCTCTATGTCCTCTCTCTCCTCTGTCTCCCTCTCTATCTCCCTCTGTCCGTCTCCTCTCTATGTCCTCTGTCTCCTCTGTCTCTTCTCTATCTCCTCTGTCTCTCTCTTTCCACTGTCTCCTCTCTATGTCCTCTGTCTCCCTCTCTATGTCCTCTCTCTCCTTCTGTCTCCTCTCTATCTCCTCTGTCTCCTCTCTATATCCTCTCTCTCCTTTGTCTCCTCTCTATCTCCCCTCTGTCCACTGTCTCCTCTCTAAGTCCTTTATTTCCTCTGTCTCCTCTCTATATCCTCTCTCTCCTCTGTCTCTTCTCTATCTCCTCTCTGTCCTCAGTCTCCTCTCTATGTCCTCTCTCTCCTCTGTCTCCTCTCTATCTACTCTGTCTCCCTCTATTTCCTCTGTCTCCTCTCTATGTTCTCTGTCTTCTCTGTCTCTCTCTCTATGTCTTTTTCTCCTCTGTCTCCTCCCTATTTCCTCTATCTTGTTTATCTCCCTCTCTCTGTCCTCTCTTTCCTCTGTCTCCCTCTCTATCTCCTCTGTCTCCTCTCCATGTCCTCTCTTTCCTCTATGTCCTCTCTTTCCTCTGTCTCCTCTCTATCTCCTCTGTCTCCTCTCTATATCCTCTCTCTCCTTTGTCTCCTCTCTATCTCCTCTGTCGCCTCTCTAAGTCCTCTATTTCCTCTGTCTCCTCTCCACTTCCTCTGTCTCTCAGTGATCTTTCTCTCCTCTCTATGTCCTCTCCCTCCTCCGTCTCTTCTCTTTCTCCTCTGGCTCCTCTCTATGTCCTTTCTGTCCTCTGTCTCCTCTCTATTTCCTCTATCTCCTCTCTATATCCTCTTTTTCCTCTGTCTCCTCTCTATTTCCTCTGTCTCTCAATGTTCTTTCTCTCCTCTCTATTTCCTCTCCCTCCTCCGTCTCTTCTTTATCTCCTCTGTATCCCCTCTATGTCCTTTCTGTCCTCAGTCTCCTCTCTAAGTCCTCTATTTCCTCTGTCTCCTCTCTATCGCATCTGTCTCCTCTCTATAGCCTCTCTCTCCTCTGTCTCCTCTCTATCTCCTCTGTCGCTTCTCAATGTGCTTTCTCTTATCTGTCTCCTCTCTATCTCCTATCTCTCCTCTGACACCTATATATGGCCTCTCTCTCCTCTCTCTCTGTCTCCTCTCCGTCTCCAATCTCTCCTCTCCATTTCATCTCTCTCCTCACTCTGCTCTCGTCTCTCTCCTCTGTATCCTCTCCATTTCCTATCTCTCTTCCGTCTTTTGTCTCCTCGGTGTTTAGTGCTACACTCAGTGGTACTTGTACTAAAGATTTTTCACAGCCAAAACCGCAAGCCCTACTTAAGTTTGTGAGAATCTCGTAGAAGGGCGCTATTAAGACAGGGCAAAAAAGGAACATCAGCTGGATACATCTCCTCTCCCTTTTTTGTCTCCTCTCTATCTCCTCTCTCTCCTCCTTATCTCCTCTGTTTCCTCTCTCTGTCCTCTCTCTCCCTCTGGCTCCTCTCTCTCCTCTGTCTCCTCTCTATGTCCTCTGTCTCCTCTGTCTCCTCTCTTTCTCCTCTCTCTCCTCTGCCTCCTCTCTATCTCCTCTGTCTCCTCTCTATGTCCTTTCTGTCCTCTGTCTCCTCTCTATCTTCTCTGTCTTCTCTCTATCTCCTCTGTCTCCTCTCTATGTCCTCTATCTCCTCTGTCTCTTCTCTATGTCCTCTCAATCCTCTGTCTCTCAATGTTCTTTCTCTCCTCTCTATGTCCTCTCCCTCCTCCGTCTCTTCTCTATCTCCTCTGTCTCCTCTCTATGTCCTTTCTGTCCTCTGTCTCCTCTCTATTTCCTCTGTCTCCTCTCTATATCCTCTCTTTCCTCTGTCTCCTCTCTATGTGCTCTGTCTCCTCTCTATCTCCTCTGTCTCCTCTCTTTCCGCTGTCTCCTCTCTATCTCCTCTCTCTCCTCTCTATGCCCTCTATTTCCTCTGTCTCCTCTCTATCTCCTCTGTCTCCTCTCTATGTCCTCTCTCTCCTATGTTTCCTCTCTATTTCCTCTGTCTCCTCTCTATGTCCTCTCTTTCCTCTATGTCCTCTCTTTCCTCTGTCTTCTCTCTATCTCCTCTGTCTCCTCTCTATGTCCTCTATTTCCTCTGTCTCCTCTCTATTTCCTCTGTCTCTCAATGTTCTTTCTCTCCTCTCTATGTCCTCTCCCTCCTCCGTCTCTTCTCTATCTCCTCTGTCTCCTCTCTATGTCCTTTCTGTCCTCTGTCTCCTCTCTATATCCTCTCTCTCCTTTGTCTCCTCTCTATCTCCTCTGTCTCCTCTCTATATCCTCTCTCTCCTTTGTCTCCTCTCTATCTCCCCTCTGTCCTCAGTCTCCTCTCTAAGTCCTTTATTTCCTCTGTCTCCTCTCTATATCCTCTCTCTCCTCTGTCTCTTCTCTATCTCCTCTCTGTCCTCAGTCTCCTCTCTATGTCCTCTCTCTCCTCTGTCTCCGCTCTATTTCCTCTGTCTCCGCTCTATTTCCTCTGTCTCCTCTGTCTCCTCTCTATGTTCTATCTCTTCTCTGTCTCTTCTCTATGTCTTTTTCTCTCCTCTGTCTCCCTCCCTATTTCCTCTATCTTGTTTATCTCTTCTCTATGTCCTCTCTTTCCTCTGTCTCCTCTCTATCTCCCTCTGTCTCCTCTCCATGTCCTCTCTTTCCTCTATGTCCTCTCTTTCCTCTGTCTCCTCTCTATCTCCTCTGTCTCCCTCTCTATATCCTCTCTCTCCTTTGTCTCCTCTCTATCTCCTCTGTCGCCTCTCTAAGTCCTCTTTTTCCTCTGTCTCCTCTCCACTTCCTCTGTCTCTCAGTGTTCTTTCTCTCCTCTCTATGTCCTCTCCCTCCTCCGTCTCTTCTCTATCTCCTCTGTCTCCTCTCTATGTCCTTTCTGTCCTCTGTCTCCTCTCTATTTCCTCTATCTCCTCTCTATGTCCTCTATTTCCTCTGTCTCCTCTCTATTTCCTCTGTCTCTCAATGCTCTTTCTCTCCTCTCTATTTCCTCTCCCTCCTCCGTCTCTTCTTTATCTCCTCTGTCTCCTCTCTATGTCCTTTCTGTCCTCAGTCTCCTCTCTAAGTCCTCTATTTCCTCTGTCTCCTCTCTATCGCATCTGTCTCCTCTCTATAGCCTCTCTCTCCTCTGTCTCCTCTCTATCTCCTCTGTCGCCTCTCAATGTGCTTTCTCTTATCTGTCTTCTCTCTATCTCCTATCTCTCCTCTGACACCTATATATGGCCTCTCTCTCCCTCTCTCTCTGTCTCCTCTCCGTCTCCAATCTCTCCTCTCCATTTCATCTCTCTCCTCACTCTGCTCTGTCTGCTCTCGTCTCTCTCCTCTGTATCCTCTCCATTTGCTATCTCTCTTCCGTCTTTTGTCTCGTCGGTGTGTAGCACTAAACACTCAGTGGTACTTGTACTAAAGATTTTTCACAGCCAAAACCGCAAGCCTTACTTGAGTTTGTGAGAATCTCGTAGAAGGGCGCTATTAAGACAGCACAAAAAAGGAACATCAGCTGGATACATCTCCTGTCCCTTTTTTGTCTCCTCTCTATCTCCTCTCTCTCCTCCTTATCTCCTCTGTTTCCTCTCTCTGTCCTCTCTCTCCTCTCTAGCTCCTCTCTAGCTCCTCTCTCTCCTCTGTCTCCTCTCTACGTCGTCTGTCTCATTTGTCTCCACTCTTTTTCCTCTCTCTCCTCTGCCCCCTTCTCTCTCCTCTGTCTCCTCTCTATGTTCTATCTCTCCTCTGTCTCTTCTCTAAGTCTTTTCTCTCCTTTGTCGCCTCTCTAACTCCTATCTCTACGCTGTCTCCTCTCTATGTCCTCTCTCTCCTCTGTCTCCTCTCTATGTTCTATCTCTCCTCTGCCACCTCTCTATGTCCTCTCTCTCTCCTCTGTCTCCTCTCTATCTCCTCTCTCTACGCTGTGTCCTCTCTATGTCCTCTCTCTCCTCTGTCTCCTCTCTATGTTCTACCTCTCCTCTGTCTCTTCTCTATGTCTTTTTTCTCCTCTGTCTCCTCCCCATATCCTGTATCTTGTTTATCTCCTCTCTATGTCCTCTCTTTCCTTTGTCTCCTCTCTATCTCCTCTGTCTCCTCTCAATGTCCTCTCTTTCCACTATGTCCTCTCTTTCCTCTGTCTCCTCTCTATCTCCTCTGTCTTCTCTCTATGTCCTCTCTCTCCTATGTTTCCTCTCTATTTCCTCTGTCTCCTCTCTATGTCCTCTCTTTCCTCAATGTCCTCTCTTTCCTCTGTCTTCTCTCTATCTCCTCTGTCGCCTCTTTATGAGCTCTATTTCCTCTGTCTCCTCTCCATTTCCTCTGTCTCTCAATGTTCTTTCTCTCCTCTCTATGTCCTCTCCCTCCTCCGTCTCTTCTCTATCTCCTCTGTCTCCTCCCTATGTCCTTTCTGTCCTCTGTCTCCTCTCTATTTCCTCTATCTCCTCTTCATGTCCTCTATTTCCTCTGTCTCCTCTCCATTTTCTCTGTCTCTCAATGTTCTTTCTCTCCTCTCTATGTCCTCTCCCTCCTCCGTCTCTTCTCTATCTCCTCTGTCTCCTGTCTATGTCCTTTCTGTCCTCTGTCTCCTCTCTATTTCCTCTATCTCCTCTCTATGTCCTCTATTTCCTCTGTCTCCTCTCTATCTCATCTGTCTCCTCTCTATGTTCCCTCTTTCCTCTGTCTCCTCTCTATCTTCTCTCTCTCCTCTCTATGTCCTCTCTCTCTCTTTCTCCTCTCTATGTCCACTCTTTCCTCTGTCTCCTCTCTATCTCCTCTGTCGCCTCTCTATGTCCTCTATTTCCTCTGTCTCCTCTCTATCTCCTCTGTCTCCTCTCTATATCCTCTCTCTCCTTTGTCTCCTCTCTATCTCCTCTCTGTCCTCAGTCTCCACTCCAAGTCCTCTATTTCCTCTGTCTCCTCTCTATCGCATCTGTCTCCTCTCTATATCCTCTCTCTCCTCTGTCTCCTCTCTATGTCCTCTCTGTCCTCAGTCTCCGCTCTATGTCCTCCCTCTCCTCTGTCTCCCCTGTCTCCTCTCTATTTCTATTTCTCTCCTCTCTATGTCCTCTCCCTCCTCCGCCTCTTCTCTATCTCCTCTGTCTCCTCCCTATGTCCTTTCTGTCCTCTGTCTTCTCTCTATCTCCTTGCCTCCTCTCTATGTCCTATCTTTCCTCTGTCTCCTGTCTATCTCCTCTATCTCCTCTCTATGTCCTCTGTCTCCTCTCTATCTCCTCTGTCTCCTCTCTTTCCGCTGTCTCCTCTCTATCTCCTCTCTCTCCTCTCTAGTCCTCTATTTGCTCTGTCTCCTCTCTATCGCATCTGTCTCCTCTCTATGTCCTCTATTTCCTCTGTCTCCTCTCTATCTCCTCTCTTTTTATGTCTCCTCTCTATTTCCTCCGTCTCCTCTCTATGTCCTCTATTTCCTCTGTCTCCTCTCTAATTCCTCTATCTCTCAACGTTCTTTCTCTCCTCTCTATGTCCTCTCCCTCCTCCGTCTCTTCTCTATCTCCTCTGTCTCCTCTCTATGTCCTTTCTGTCCTCAGTGTCCTCTCTAAGTCCTCTATTTCCTCTCTCTCCTCTCTATCGCATCTGTCTCCTCTCTATATTCTCTCCCTCCTCTGTCTCCTCTCTATCTCCTCTCTCTCCTCTGTCTCTTCTCAATGTGCTTTCTCTTATCTGGCTCCTCTCTATCTCCTATCTCTCCTCTGACACCTCTATATGGCCTGTCTTTCCTCTCTCTCTGTCTCCTCTCCGTCTCCAATCTCTCCTCTCCATTTCATCTCTCTCCTCACTCTGCTCTTGTCTCTCTCCTCTGTATCCTCTCCATCTCCTATCTCTCTTCCGTCTTTTGTCTATCTCCTCGGTGTGTAGCACTAAACACTCAGTGGTACTTGTACTAAAGACTTTTCACAGCCAAAACCGCAAGCCCTACTTGAGTTTGTGAGAATCTCGTAGAAGGGCGCTATTAAGACAGCACAAAAAACTCGCTAAGGGGAACGACATGTGACCAAAGAAGAGACACTGAGCGGGAGAGAACGAGTCTGAGGAACATCAGCTGGATACATCTCCTCTCCCTTTTTTGTCTCCTCTCTATCTCCTCTCTCCTCCCTACCTCCTCTGTTTCCTCTCTCTGTCCTCTCTCTCCTCTCTTTCCTCTCTCTCCTCTCTAGCTCCTCTCTCTCCTCTATCTCCTCTCTATGTCGTCTGTCTCCTTTGTCTCCTCTCTTTTTCCTCTCTCTCCTCTGCCCCCTTCTCTATGCTCTCTCCTCTGGCTCCTCTCTATGTTCTATCTCTCCTCTGTCTCTTCTCTATGTCTTTTCTCTCCATTGTCGCCTCTCTAACTCCTATCATTCCTCTGTCTCCTTTCTATGTTCTATCTCTCCTCTGTCACCTCTCTATGTCCTCTCTCTCTCTCCGCTGTCTCCTCTCTCTCCGCTGTCTTCTCTCTATGTCCTCTCTCTCCTCTGTCTCCTCTCTATTTCCTCTGTCTCCTCTCTATGAGCTCTGTCTCCTCTTTATCTATTCTGTCTCCTCTCTTTCCGCTGTCTCCTCTCTATCTCCTCTCTCTCCTCTCTATGCCCTCTATTTCCTCTGTCTTCTCTCTATCTCCTCTGTCTCCTCTCTATCTCCTCTGTCTCCTCTCTATGTCCCCTCTCTCCTTTGTCTCCTCTCTATCTCCTCTGTCTCCTCTCTATATCCTCTCTCTCCTTTGTCTCCTCTCTATCTCCCCTCTGTCCACAGTCTCCTCTCTAAGTCCTTTATTTCCTCTGTCTCCTCTTTATCTATTCTGTCTCCTCTCTTTCCGCTGTCTCCTCTCTATCTCCTCTCTCTCCTCTCTATGCCCTCTCTCTCCTTTGTCTCCTCTCTATCTCCTCTGTCTCCTCTCTATATCCTCTCTCTCCTTTGTCTCCTCTCTATCTCCCCTCTGTCCACAGTCTCCTCTCTAAGTCCTTTATTTCCTCTGTCTCCTCTCTATATCCTCTCTCTCCTCTGTCTCTTCTCTATCTCCTCTCTGTCCTCAGTCTCCTCTCTATGTCCTCTCTCTCCTCTGTCTCCGCTCTATTTCCTCTGTATCCGCTCTATTTCCTCTGTTTCCTCTCTATGTTCTATGTCTTCTCTGTCTCTTCTCTATGTCTTTTTTCTCCTCTGTCTCCTCCCTATTTCCTCTATCTTGTTTATCTCCTCTCTATGTCCTCTCTTTCCTCTGTCTCCTCTCTATCTCCTCTGTCTCCTCTCCATGTCCTCTCTTTCCTCTATGTCCTCTCTTTCCTCTGTCTCCTCTCTATCTCCTCTGTCTCCTCTCTATATCCTCTCTCTCCTTTGTCTCCTCTCTATCTACTCTGTCGCCTCTCTAAGTCCTCTATTTCCTCTGTCTCCTCTCCACTTCCTCTGTCTCTCAGTGATCTTTCTCTCCTCTCTATGTCCTCTCCCTCCTCCGTCTCTTCTCTTTCTCCTCTGTCTCCTCTCCATGTCCTTTCTTCCCGCTGTCTCCTCTCTATTTCCTCTATCTCCTCTCTATATCCTCTATTTCCTCTGTCTCCTCTCTATTTCCTCTGTCTCTCAATGTTCTTTCTCTCCTCTCTATTTCCTCTCCCTCCTCCGTCTCTTCTTTATCTCCTCTGTCTCCCCTCTATGTCCTTTCTGTCCTCAGTCTCCTCTCTAAGTCCTCTATTTCCTCTGTCTCCTCTCTATCGCATCTGTCTCCTCTCTATAGCCTCTCTCTCCTCTGTCTCCCCTCTATCTTCTCTGTCGCTTCTCAATGTGCTTTCTCTTATCTGTCTCCTCTCTATCTCCTATCTCTCCTCTGACACCTATATATGGCCTCTCTCTCCTCTCTCTCTGTCTCCTCTCCGTCTCCAATCTCTCCTCTCCATTTCATCTCTCTCCTCACTCTGCTCTCTCTGCTCTTGTCTCTCTCCTCTGTATCCTCTCCATTTGCTATCTCTCTTCCGTCTTTTGTCTCCTCGGTGTTTAGTGCTACACTCAGTGGTACTTGTACTAAAGATTTTTCACAGCCAAAACCGCAAGCCCTACTTAAGTTTGTGAGAATCTCGTAGAAGGGCGCTATTAAGACAGGGCAAAAAAGGAACATCAGCTGGATACATCTCCTGTCCCTTTTTTGTCTCCTCTCTATCTCCTCTCTCTCCTCCTTATCTCCTCTGTTTCCTCTCTCTGTCCTCTCTCTCCCCTCTAGCTCCTCTCTCTCCTCTGTCTCCTCTCTATGTCGTCTGTCTCATTTGTCTCCTCTCTTTTTCCTCTCTCTCCTCTGCCCCCTTCTATCTCCTCTGTCTCCTCTCTATGTCCTTTCTGTCCTCTGTCTCCTCTCTATCTTCTCTGTCTTCTCTCTATTTCCTCTATCTCCTCTCTATGTCCTCTATCTCCTCTATCTCTTCTCTATGTCCTCTAAATCCTCTGTCTCTCAATGTTCTTTCTCTCCTCTCTATGTCCTCTCCCTCCTCCGTCTCTTCTCCATCTCCTCTGTCTTCTCTCTATGTCCTTTCTGTCCTCTGTCTCCTCTCTATTTCCTCTATCTCCTCTCTATATCCTCTATTTCCTCTGTCTCCTCTCTATGTGCTCTGTCTCCTCTCTATCTCCTCTGTCTCCTCTCTTTCCGCTGTCTCCTCACTATCTCCACTCTCTCCTCTCTATGCCCTCTATTTCCTCTGTCTCCTCTCTATCTCCTCTGTCTCCTCTCTATGTCCCCTCTCTCCTATGTTTCCTCTCTATTTCCTCTGTCTCCTCTCTATGTCCTCTCTTTCCTCTATGTCCTCTCTTTCCTCTGTCTCCTCTCTATCTCCTCTGTCGCCTCTCTATGTCCTTTATTTCCTCTGTCTCCTCTCCATTTCCTCTGTCTCTCAATGTTCTTTCTCTCCTCTCATTGTCCTCTCCCTCCTCCGTCTCTTCTCTATCTCCTCTGTCTCCTCTCTATGTCCTTTCTGTCCTCTGTCTCCTCTCTATATCCTCTCTCTCCTTTGTCTCCTCTCTATCTCCTCAGTCTCCTCTCTATATCCTCTCTCTCTTTTGTCTCCTCTCTATCTCCCCTCTGTCCTCAGTCTCCTCTCTAAGTCCTTTATTTCCTCTGTCTCCTCTCTATATCCTCTCTCTCCTCTGTCTCTTCTCTATCTCCTCTCTGTCCTCAGTCTCCTCTCTATGTCCTCTCTCTCCTCTGTCTCCGCTCTATCTCCTCTGTCTCCGCTCTATTTCCTCTGTCTCCTCTGTCTCCTCTCTATGTTCTATCTCTTCTCTGTCTCTTCTCTATGTCTTTTTTCTCCTCTGTCTCCTCCCTATTTCCTCTATCTTGTTTATCTCTTCTCTATGTCCGCTCCTTCCTCTGTCTCCTCTCTATCTCCTCTGTCTCCTCTCCATGTCCTCTCTTTCCTCTATGTCCTCTCTTTCCTCTGTCTCCTCTCTATCTCCTCTGTCTCCTCTCTATATCCTCTCTCTCCTTTGTCTCCTCTCTATCTCCTCTGTCGCCTCTCTAAGTCCTCTATTTCCTCTGTCTCCTCTCCACTTCCTCTGTCTCTCAGTGTTCTTTCTCTCCTCTCTATGTCCTCTCCCTCCTCCGTCTCTTCTCTATCTCCTCTGTCTCCTCTCTATGTCCTTTCTGTCCTCTGTCTCCTCTCTATTTCCTCTATCTCCTCTCTATGTCCTCTATTTCCTCTGTCTCCTCTCTATTTCCTCTGTCTCTCAATGTTTTTCTCTCCTCTCTATTTCCTCTCCCTCCTCCGTCTCTTCTTTATCTCCTCTGTCTCCTCTCTATGTCCTTTCTGTCCTCAGTCTCCTCTCTAAGTCCTCTATTTCGTCTGTCTCCTCTCTATCGCATCTGTCTCCTCTCTATAGCCTCTCTCTCCTCTGTCTCCTCTCTATCTCCTCTGTCGCCTCTCAATGTGCTTTCTTTTATCTGTCTTCTCTCTATCTCCTATCTCTCCTCTGACACCTCTATATGGCCTCTCTCTCCTCTCTCTCTGTCTCCTCTCCGTCTCCAATCTCTCCTCTCCATTTCATCTCTCTCCTCACTCTGCTCTGTCTGCTCTCGTCTCTCTCCTCTGTATCCTCTCCATTTGCTATCTCTCTTCCGTCTTTTGTCTCGTCGGTGTGTAGCACTAAACACTCAGTGGTACTTGTACTAAAGATTTTTCACAGCCAAAACCGCAAGCCTTACTTGAGTTTGTGAGAATCTCGTAGAAGGGCGCTATTAAGACAGCACAAAAAAGGAACATCAGCTGGATACATCTCCTGTCCCTTTTTTGTCTCCTCTCTATCTCCTCTCTCTCCTCCTTATCTCCTCTGTTTCCTCTCTCTGTCCTCTCTCTCCTCTCTAGCTCCTCTCTCTCCTCTGTCTCCTCTCTATGTCGTCTGTCTCATTTGTCTCCTCTCTTTTTCCTCTCTCTCCTCTGCCCCCTTCTCTCTCCTCTGTCTCCTCTCTATGTTCTATCTCTCCTCTGTCTCTTCTCTATGTCTTTTCTCTCCTTTCTCGCCTCTCTAACTCCTATCTCTCCTCTGTCTCCTTTCCATGTTCTATCTCTCCTCTGCCACCTCTCTATGTCCTCTCTCTCTCCTCTGTCTCCTCTCTATCTCCTCTCTCTCCGCTGTCTCCTCTCTATGTCCTCTCTCTCCTCTGTCTCCTCTCTATGTTCTATCTCTCCTCTGTCTCTTCTCTATGTCTTTTTCCCTCTGTCTCCTCCCTATATCCTGTATCTTGTTTATCTCCTCTCTATGTCCTCTCTTTCCTTTGTCTCCTCTCTATCTCCTCTGTCTCCTCTCTATGTCCTCTCTTTCCACTATGTCCTCTCTTTCCTCTGTCTCCTCTCTATCTCCTCTGTCTCCTCTCTATGTCCTCTCTCTCCTATGTCTCCTCTCTATTTCCTCTGTCTCCTCTCTATGTCCTCTCTTTCCTCTATGTCTTCTCTTCCTCTGTCTCCTCTCTATCTCCTCTGTCGCCTCTCTATGTCCTCTATCTCCTCTGTCTCCTCTCTATTTCCTCTGTCTCTCAATGTTCTTTCTCTCCTCTCTATGTCCTCTCCCTCCTCCGTCTCTTCTCTATCTCCTCTGTCTCCTCTCTATGTCCTTTCTGTCCTCTGTCTCCTCTCTATTTCCTCTATCTCCTCTCTATGTCCCTCTATTTCCTCTGTCTCCTCTCTATTTCTCTGTCTCTCAATGTTCTTTCTCTCCCTCTCTATGTCCTCTCCCTCCCTCCGTCTCTTCTCTATCTCCTCTGTCTCCTCTCTATGTCCTTTCTGTCCTCTGTCTCCTCTCTATTTCCTCTGTCTCCTCTCTATGTCCTCTATTTCCTCTGTCTCCTCTCTATCTCATCTGTCTCCTCTCTATGTTCTCTCTTTCCTCTGTCTCCTCTCTATCTTCTCTCTCTCCTCTCTATGTCCGCTCTCTCTCTTTCTCCTCTCTATGTCCTCTCTTTCCTCTGTCTCCTCTCTATGTTCCCTCTTTCCTCTGTCTCCCTCTCTATCTTCTCTCTCTCCCTCTCTATGTCTCTCTCTCTCTGTCTCCCTCTCTATGTCCTCTCTTTCCTCTGTCTCCTCTCTATCTCCTCTGTCGCCTCTCTATGTCCCTCTATTTCCTCTGTCTCCTCTCTATCTCCTCTCTGTCCTCTGTCGCCTCTCTATGTCCTCTATTTCCTCTGTCTCCTCTCTCTCTCCTCTGTCTCCTCTCTATATCCTCTCTGTCCTTTGTCTCCTCTCTATCTCCTCTCTGTCCTCAGTCTCCTCTCTATGTCCTCTCTGTCCTCTGTCTCCTCTCTATGTCCTCTCTCTCCTCTGTCTCGCCTGTCTCCTCTCTATTTCCTCTGTCTCCTCTTATGTACTTTCTCTCCTCTCTATGTCCTCTCTCTCCTCCGTCTCTTTCTCTATCTCCTCTGTCTCCCTCCCTATGTCCTTTCTGTCCTCTGTCTTCTCTCTATCTCCTTGCCTCCCTCTCTATGTCCTATCTTTCCTCTGTCTCCTCTCTATCTGCTCTATTTCCTCTCTCCCTCAATATCTTCTCTGTCTTTTCTCTACCTTCTCCGTCTCTTCTCTATGTCCTCTCTTTCCTCTATCTCCTCTCCATCTCCTCTATCTCCTCTCTATGTCCTCTGTCTCCTCTCTATCTCCTCTGTCTCCTCTCTTTCCGCTGTCTCCTCTCTATCTCCTCTCTCTCCTCTCTATGTCCTCTATTTGCTCTGTCTCCTCTCTATCGCATCTGTCTCCTCTCTATGTCCTCTATTTCCTCTGTCTCCTCTCTATCTCCTCTCTTTTTATGTCTCCTCTCTATTTCCTCCGTCTCCTCTCTATGTCCTCTATTTCCTCTGTCTCCTCTCTATTTCCACTATCTCTCAACGTTCTTTCTCTCCTCTCTATGTCCTCTCCCTCCTCCGTCTCTTCTCTATCTCCTCTGTCTCCTCTCTATGTCCTTTCTGTCCTCAGTGTCCTCTCTAAGTCCTCTATTTCCTCTCTCTCCTCTGTATCGCATCTGTCTCCTCTCTATATTCTCTCCCTCCTCTGTCTCCTCTCTATCTCCTCTCTCTCCTCTGTCTCCCTCTCAATGTGCTTTCTCTTATCTGTCTCCTCTCTATCTCCTATCTCTCCTCTGACACCTCTATATGGCCTCTCTTTCCTCTCTCTCTGTCTCCTCTCCGTCTCCAATCTCTCCTCTCCATTTCATCTCTCTCCTCACTCTGCTCTTGTCTCTCTCCCTCTGTATCCTCTCCATCTCCTATCTCTCTTCCGTCTTTTGTCTATCTCCTCGGTGTGTAGCACTAAACACTCAGTGGTACTTGTACTAAAGACTTTTCACAGCCAAAACCGCAAGCCCTACTTGAGTTTGTGAGAATCTCGTAGAAGGGCGCTATTAAGACAGCACAAAAAAACTCGCTAAGGGGAACGATATGTGACCAAAGAAGAGACACTGAGCGGGAGAGAACGAGTCTGAGGAACATCAGCTGGATACATCTCCTCTCCCTTTTTTGTCTCCTCTCTATCTCCTCTCTCTCCTGTCGCCTCTCTAACTCCTATCTTTCCTCTGTCTCCTTTCTATGTTCTATCTCTCCTCTGTCTCCTCTCTATGTCCTCTCTCTCTCTCCGCTGTCTCCCTCTCTATGTCCTCTCTCTCCTCTGTCTCCTCTCTATGTTCTATCTCTGCCTCTGTCTCTTCTCTATGTCTTTTTCTCCTCTGTCTCCTCCCTATCTTGTTTATCTCCTCTCTATGTCCTCTCTTTCCTCTGTCTCCTCTCTATCTCCTCTGTCTCTCTCTCTATGTCTCCTCTCTGTCTTCTCTCTCTCCGTCTCTCTCTCTCCTCTGTCTCCTCTCTATGTCCTCTCTCTCCTCTCTCTCTCTATGTCTCTCTCCTCTGTCTCTCTCTATGTCTCTCTCTCCCTCTGTCTCCTCTCTATCTTCTCTGTCTCCTCTCTATGTCCTCTCTTTCCTCTGTCTCCCTCTCTATCTCCTCTGTCTCCTCTCTATGTCCTCTCTCTCCTCTGTCTCTCTCTATCTCTCTGTCTCTCTCTCTGTCTCTCTCTGTCTCTCTCTCTCTGTCTCTCTCTTTCCTCTGTCTCCTCTCTCTCTGTCTCCTCTCTATGTCCTCTCTTCTCTCTGTCTCCTCTCTATCTCCTCTGTCTCTCTCTGTCTCTCTCTCTGTCTCTCTCTCTCTGTCTCCTCTCTATCTCTCTGTCTCCTCTCTATGTCTCTCTCTCTCTCTCTATCTCTCTCTCTTCTCCTCTCTCTGTCTCTCTCCTCTGTCTCCTCTCTATCTCTTCTCTCTCTGTCTCTCCTCTCTATGTCCTCTCTTTCCTCTGTCTCCTCTCTATGTCCTCTCTCTCCTCTGTGTCCTCTCTCTCCTCTTTCCTCTGTCTCCTCTCTATGTCTCTCTCTCTCTCTGTCTCTCTCTATCTCTCTGTCTCTCTCTCTCTGTCTCTCTCTGTCTCTCTCTCTCTGTCTCTCTCTGTCTCTCTGTCTCTCTCTATCTCCTCTCTGTCTCTCTGTCTCCTCTCTATCTCCTCTCTGTCTCTCTCTCTCTCTCTGTCTCCTCTGTCTCCTCTCTATCTCCTCTGTCTCTCTCTATGTCTCTCTCTTCTCTCTCTGTCTCCTCTCTATCTCCTCTGTCTCTCTCTATGTCCTCTCTCTCCTCTGTCTCTCTCTATCTCCCTCTGTCTCCCTCTATCTCCTCTTCTTTCTCCTCTGTCTCTCTCTATCTCTCTGTCTCTCTCTATGTCCTCTCTCTCCTCTGTCTCCTCTCTATCTCTCGTCTCCTCTCTATCTCTCTCTCTCTCTCTCTATCTTCTCTGTCTTCTCTCTATCTCTCTGTCTCTCTCTATGTCCTCTCTTTCCTCTGTCTCTCTCTATCTCCTCTGTCTCCTCTCTATGTCCTCTCTCTCCCTCTCTATCTCTCTGTCTCTCTCTCTGTCTCTCTCTCTTCCTCTGTCTCCGCTCTATCTCCTCTGTCGCCTCTCTATGTCGCTCTGACTCCTCTGCATTTCCTCTGTCTCTCAATGTTCTTTCTCTCCTCTCTATGTCCTCTCCCTCCTCCGTCTCTTCTCTATCTCCTCTGTCTCCTCTCTATGTCCTTTCTGTCCTCTCTGTCTCCTCTCTATATCCTCTGTCTCCTCTCTATCTCCCTCTATCTCTCTATCTCTCTGTCTCTTCTCTATGTCTTTCTCTCTTCCTCTTTCTCTTCTCCCTCTCTATCTCCTCTGTCTCCCTCTCTATTCCCTCTGTCTCTCTCTCCTCTATCTCCTCTGTCTTCTCTCTCTATGTCTCTTCTCTTTCCTCTGTCTCCTCTCTATGTCTGTCTCCCTCTTCTCCTCTCTTCTTTCTCTTTCCTTTTCTCTTTCTCTCTCTCTGTCTCCCTCTATCTCCTCTCTCTCTCTGTTCTCTCTCATTTCTCTGTCTCTCTATGTTCTTTCTCTCTTCTATGTCCTCTCTTCCTCTCTTCTCCTCTCTGTCTCTCTCTCTATGTCCTTTCTGTCCTCTGTCTCCTCTCTATCTCCTCTGTCTCCTCTCTATGTCCTCTCTTCCTCTGTCTCTCTCTATCTGCTCTGTCTCTCTCTCTCTGTCTCTCTCTATCTCTCTCTCTCTCTCTGTCTCTCTCTTCTCTCTCTCTCTGTCTCCTCTCTATGTCCTCTCTCCTCTGTCTCTCTCTATCTCCTCTGTCTCCTCTTATGTCTCTCTATCTCTGTCTCCTCTCTATTCCTCTTCTCTCTCTCTGTCTCTCTGTCTCTTGTCTTCTCTATGTTCTTTCTCTGTCTCCTTCTATCTCTCTGTCTCTCTCTATGTCCTCTCTCTTTTCCTCTATGTCTCTTCTCTTATATTTTCTCTTTCCTCTGTCTCCTCTCTATTTCCTCTGTCTCCTCTCTATGTCCTCTATTTCCTCTGTCTCCTCTCTATCTCCTCTGTCTCCTCTCTATATCCTCTCTCTCCTTTGTCTCCTCTCTATTTCCTCCGTCTCCTCTCAATGTACTTTCTCTCCTCTCTATGTCCTCTCCCTCCTCCGCCTCTTCTCTATCTCCTCTGTCTCCTCCCTATGTCCTTTCTGTCCTCTGTCTCCTCTCCATCTCCTCTGTCTCCTCTCTATGTCCTAGCTTTCCTCTGTCTCCTCTCTACCTCCTCTGTCTCCTCTCTATGTCCTATCTTTCCTCTGTCTCCTCTCTATCTCCTCTGTCTCCTCTCTATTTCCTGTCCCTCTCTAAGTCTCTCTTTCTCTGTGTCCTCCATCTCTTTGTCTCCTCTCTATGTCCCTCTATCTCCTCTCTATCTCTTGTCTCTCTCTCTGTGTCCCTCTTTTCCTCTGTCTCCTCTCTATCTCCTCTGTCGCCTCTCTATGTCCCTCTGTCTCCTCTCATTTCCTCTGTCTCTCAATGTTCTTCTCTCCTCTCTATGTCCTCTCTCTCTTCCGTCTCTTCTCTATCTCCTCTGTCTCCTCTCTATGTCCTTTCTGTCCTCTGTCTCCTCTCTATCTCGTCTATTTCCTCTCTCTTCTCTATCTTCTCTGTCTTCTCTCTATCTTCTCCGTCTCTTCTCTATGTCCTCTCTTTCCTCTGTCTCCTCTCCATCTCCTCTATCTCCTCTCTATGTCCTCTGTCTCTCTCTATCTCCTTGTCTCCTCTCTATTTCCTCTGTCTCCCTCTATGTCCTTTCTCTGTCTCCTCTCTATCTCATCTGTCTCTCTCTATGTCTCTCTTCCTCTGTCTCCTCTCTATCTTCTCTGTCTCCTCTCTATGTCCTCTATTCTCTTTCTCCTCTCTATGTTCTCTCTCTCTCTGTCTCCTCTCTATGTCTCTTTTCCTTATGTCTTCTCTTTCCTCTGTCTCTCTCTCTTCCTTATCTCCTCTCTATGTCCTCTATTTCCTCTGTCTCTCTCTATCTCCTCTGTCTCCTCTCTATATCTCTCTCTCCTTTGTCTTCTCTCTATCTCCTCTCTGTCTTCGTCTCCTCTCTATGTCCTCTCTCTCCTCCGTCTCTTCTCTATCT
This sequence comes from Drosophila sordidula, assembly GCA_035047465.1. Classification (NCBI taxonomy): domain Eukaryota; kingdom Metazoa; phylum Arthropoda; class Insecta; order Diptera; family Drosophilidae; genus Drosophila; species Drosophila sordidula. Next base: position 11,756 of record JAWNPQ010000037.1, on the reverse strand, counting down.
CCTCTGTCTCCTTTTCTCCTCCCTATGTCCTTTCTGTCCTCTGTTTCTCTCTATCTCCTCTGTCTCCTCTTTATGTCCTCTCGCTCCTCTGTCTCCCTCTCTATATCCTCCGTCTCCTCTCTATGTCCTCTCATTCCTCTGTCTCCTCTCTATGTGCTCTGTCTCCTCTGTCTCCTTTCTTTCCTGTCTCCTCTCTCCCTCTTATGTCCTCTATTTTCTCTGTCCCTCTCTATCTCCTCTGTCTGCTCTCTATGTCCTCTCTCTCCTATGTTCCTCTCTATTTCCTCGGTCTCCTCTTATGTCCTCTCTTTCCTCTATGTCCTCTCTTTCCTCTGTCTCCTCTCTATCTCCTGTGTCGCCTCTCTATGTCCTGTGTCTCCTCTGATTTCCTCTGTCTCTCAATGTTCCTTCTCTCCTGTCTATGTCCTCTCAATCCTCCGTCTCTTCTCTATCTCCGTCTGTCTCTCTCTATGTCCTTTCTGTCCTCTGTCTCTTCTCTATTTCCTCTATCTCCCTCTCTATGTCCTCTATTTCCTCTGTCTCCCTCTCTATGTCTCTGTCTCCTCTGTCTCCTCTCTATCTCCTCTGTCTCTCTCTTTCTCTGTCTCCTCTCTATCTCTCTCTCTCCCTCTATGTCCTCTCTTTCCTCTGTCTCCTCTCTATCTCCTCTGTCTCTCTCTCTCTCTCTCTCTGTCTCTCTCTATCTCCTCTGTCTCCTCTCTGTCTCTTTTCTCTGTCTCCTCTCATCTCTGTCTCTTTTCTTTCTCTCCTCTCTATGTCCTCTCTCTCCTCCGTCTCTCTCTATCTCTCTGTCTCCTCTCTATGTCCTTTCTGTCCTCTGTCTCTCTCTATTTCCTCTATCTTGTTTTCTCTCTCTATGTCCTCTTCCTCTGTCTCTCTCTATCTCCTCTGTCTCCTCTCCATGTCCTTCTTTCCTCTATGTCCTCTCTTTCCTCTGTCTCCTCTCTATCTCCTCTGTCTCCTCTCTATGTCCCTCTCTCCTCTGTCTCCTCTCTATCTCCTCTGTCGCCTCTCTAAGTCCTCTATTTCCTCTGTCTCCTCTCCACTTCCTCTGTCTCTCAGTGTTCTTTCTCTCCTCTCTATGTCCTCTCCCTCCTCCGTCTCTTCTCTATCTCCTCTGTCTCCTCTCTATGTCCTTTCTGTCCTCTGTCTCCTCTCTATTTCCTCTGTCTCCTCTCTATGTCCTCTATTTCCTCTGTCTCCTCTCTATTTCCTCTGTCTCTCAATGTTCTTTCTCTCCTCTCTATTTCCTCTCCCTCCTCCGTCTCTTCTTTATCTCCTCTGTCTCCTCTCTATGTCCTTTCTGTCCTCAGTCCCCTCTCTAAGTCCTCTATTTCCTCTGTCTCCTCTCTATCGCATCTGTCTCCTCTCTATGCCTCTCTCTCCTCTGTCTCCTCTCTATCTCCTCTGTCGCCTCTCAATGTGCTTTCTCTTATCTGTCTTCTCTCTATCTCCTATCTCTCCTCTGACACCTATATATGGCCTCTCTCTCCTCTCTCTCTGTCTCCTCTCCGTCTCCAATCTCTCCTCTCCATTTCATCTCTCTCTCACTCTGCTCTGTCTGCTCTCGTCTCTCTCCTCTGTATCCTCTCCATTTGCTATCTCTCTTCCGTCTTTTGTCTCGTCGGTGTGTGCACTACACTCAGTGTACTTGTACTAAAGATTTTTCACAGCCAAAACCGCAAGCCTTACTTGAGTTTGTGAGAATCTCGTAGAAGGGCGCTATTAAGACAGCACAAAAAAGGAACATCAGCTGGATACATCTCCTGTCCCTTTTTTGTCTCCTCTCTATCTCCTCTCTCTCCCTCCTTATCTCCTCTGTTTCCTCTCTCTGTCCTCTCTCTCCTCTCTAGCTCCTCTCTCTCCTCTGTCTCCTCTCTATGTCGTCTGTCTCATTTGTCTCCTCTCTTTTTCCTCTCTCTCCTCTGCCCCCTTCTCACTCCTCTGTCTCCTCTCTATGTTCTATCTCTCCTCTGTCTCTTCTCTATGTCTTTTCTCTCCTTTGTCGCCTCTCTAACTCCTATCTCTCCTCTGTCTCCTTTCCATGTTCTATCTCTCCTCTGCCACCTCTCTATGTCCTCTCTCTCTCCTCTGTCTCCTCTCTATCTCCTCTCTCTCCGCTGTCTCCTCTCTATGTCCTCTCTCTCCTCTGTCTCCTCTCTATGTTCTATCTCTCCTCTGTCTCTTCTCTATGTCTTTTTTCCCCTCTGTCTCCTCCCTATATCCTGTATCTTGTTTATCTCCTCTCTATGTCCTCTCTTTCCTTTGTCTCCTCTCTATCTCCTCTGTCTCCTCTCTATGTCCTCTCTTTCCACTATGTCCTCTCTTTCCTCTGTCTCCTCTCTATCTCCTCTGTCTCCTCTCTATGTCCTCTCTCTCCTATGTTTCCTCTCTATTTCCTCTGTCTCCTCTCTATGTCCTCTCTTTCCTCTATGTCTTCTCTTTCCTCTGTCTTCTCTCTATCTCCTCTGTCGCCTCTCTATGACCTCTATTTCCTCTGTCTCCTCTCCATTTCCTCTGTCTCTCAATGTTCTTTCTCTCCTCTCTATGTCCTCTCCCTCCTCCGTCTCTTCTCTATCTCCTCTGTCTCCTCCCTATGTCCTTTCTGTCCTCTGTCTCCTCTCTATTTCCTCTATCTCCTCTCCATGTCCTCTATTTCCTCTGTCTCCTCTCCATTTCCTCTGTCTCTCAATGTTCTTTCTCTCCTCTCTATGTCCTCTCCCTCCTCCGTCTCTTCTCTATCTCCTCTGTCTCCTGTCTATGTCCTTTCTGTCCTCTGTCTCCTCTCTATTTCCTCTATCTCCTCTCTATGTCCTCTATTTCCTCTGTCTCCTCTCTATCTCATCTGTCTCCTCTCTATGTTCCCTCTTTCCTCTGTCTCCTCTCTATCTTCTCTCTCTCCTCTCTATGTCCGCTCTCTCTCTTTCTCCTCTCTATGTCCACTCTTTCATCTGTCTCCTATCTATGTTCCCTCTTTCCTCTGTCTCCTCTCTATCTTCTCTCTCTCCTCTCTATGTCCTCTCTCTCTCTTTCTCCTCTCTATGTCCACTCTTTCCTCTGTCTCCTCTCTATCTCCTCTGTCGCCTCTCTATGTCCTCTATTTCCTCTGTCTCCTCTCTATCTCCTCTCTGTCCTCTGTCGCCTCTCTATGTCCTCTATTTCCTCTGTCTCCTCTCTCTCTCCTCTGTCTCCTCTCTATATCCTCTCTCTCCTTTGTCTCCTCTCTGTCCTCAGTCTCCTCTCTATGTCGTCTCTGTCCTCAGTCTCCTCTCTATGTCCTCTCTCTCCTCTGTCTCCTCTCTATTTCCTCTGTCTCCTCTCAATGTACTTTCTCTCCTCTCTATGTCCTCTCCCTCCTCCGCCTCTTCTCTATCTCCTCTGTCTCCTCCCTATGTCCTTTCTGTCCTCTGTCTTCTCTCTATCTCCTTGCCTCCTCTCTATGTCCTATCTTTCCTCTGTCTCCTCTCTATCTGCTCTATTTCCTCTCTCCTCAATATCTTCTCTGTCTTTTCTCTACCTTCACCGTCTCTTTCTCTATGTCCTCTCTTTCCTCTATCTCCTCTCCATCTCCTCTATCTCCCTCTCTATGTCCTCTGTCTCCTCTCTATCTCCTCTGTCTCCCTCTCTTTCCGCTGTCTCCTCTCTATCTCCTCTCTCTCCCTCTCTATGTCCCTCTATTTGCTCTGTCTCCTCTCTATCGCATCTGTCTCCCTCTCTATGTCCTCTATTTCCTCTGTCTCCTCTCTATCTCCTCTCTTTTTATGTCTCCTCTCTATTTCCTCCGTCTCCTCTCTATGTCCTCTATTTCCTCTGTCTCCTCTCTATTTCCACTATCTCTCAACGTTCTTTCTCTCCCTCTCTATGTCCTCTCCCTCCTCCGTCTCTTCTCTATCTCCTCTGTCTCCTCTCTATGTCCTTTCTGTCCTCAGTGTCCTCTCTAAGTCCTCTATTTCCTCTCTCTCCTCTGTATCGCATCTGTCTCCCTCTCTATATTCTCTCCCTCCTCTGTCTCCCTCTCTATCTCCTCTCTCTCCTCTGTCTCCTCTCAATGTGCTTTCTCTTATCTGTCTCCTCTCTATCTCCTATCTCTCCTCTGACACCTCTATATGGCCTCTCTCTCCTCTCTCTCTGTCTCCTCTCCGTCTCCAATCTCTCCTCTCCATTTCATCTCTCTCCTCACTCTGCTCTTGTCTCTCTCCCTCTGTATCCTCTCCATCTCCTATCTCTCTTCCGTCTTTTGTCTATCTCCTCGGTGTGTAGCACTAAACACTCAGTGGTACTTGTACTAAAGACTTTTCACAGCCAAAACCGCAAGCCCTACTTGAGTTTGTGAGAATCTCGTAGAAGGGCGCTATTAAGACAGCACAAAAAAACTCGCTAAGGGGAACGATATGTGACCAAAGAAGAGACACTGAGCGGGAGAGAACGAGTCTGAGGAACATCAGCTGGATACATCTCCTCTCCCTTTTTTGTCTCCTCTCTATCTCCTCTCTCTCCTGTCGCCTCTCTAACTCCTATCTTTCCTCTGTCTCCTTTCTATGTTCTATCTCTCCTCTGTCACCTCTCTATGTCCTCTCTCTCTCTCCGCTGTCTCCTCTCTATGTCCTCTCTCTCCTCTGTCTCCTCTCTATGTTCTATCTCGCCTCTGTCTGTTCTCTATGTCTTTTTTCTCCTCTGTCTCCTCCCTATCTTGTTTATCTCCTCTCTATGTCCTCTCTTTCCTCTGTCTCCTCTCTATCTCCTCTGTCTCCTCTCTATGTCCTCTCTTTCCTCTATGTCCTCTCTTTCCTCTGTCTCCTCTCTATCTCCTCTGTCTCCTCTCAATGTCCTATCTTTCCTCTGTCTCCTCTCATCTCCTCAGTCGCCTCTCTATGTCCTCTATTTCCTCTGTCTCCTCTCTATCTCCTCTGTCTCCTCTCTATATCCTCTCTGTCCTCAGTTTCCTCTCTAAGTCATCTATTTCCTCTGTCTCCTCTCTATCGCATCTCTCTCCTCTCTATATCCTTTCTCTCCTCTGTCTCCTCTCTGTCCTCAGCTCTGTCTCCTCTCTATTTCCTCTGTCTCCTCTCAATGTACTTTCTCTCCTCTCTTTCCTCTGTCTCTTCTCTATCTCCTCTCTGTCCTCAGTCTCCTCTCTATGTCCTCTCTCTCCTCTGTCACCGCTCTATTTCCTCTGTCTCCGCTCTATTTCCTCTGTCTCCTCTGTCTCCTCTCTATGTTCTATCTCTTCTCTGTCTCTTCTCTATGTCTTTTTTCTCCTCTGTCTCCTCCCTATTTCCTCTATCTTGTTTATCTCCTCTCTATGTCCTCTCTTTCCTCTGTCTCCTCTCTATCTCCTCTGTCTCCTCTCCATGTCCTCTCTTTCCTCTATGTCCTCTCTTTCCTCTGTCTCCTCTCTATCTCCTCTGTCTCCTCTCTATATCCTCTCTCTCCTTTGTCTCCTCTCTATCTCCTCTGTCGCCTCTCTAAGTCCTCTTTTTCCTCTGTCTCCTCTCCACTTCCTCTGTCTCTCAGTGTTCTTTCTCTCCCTCTCTATGTCCTCTCCCTCCCTCCGTCTCTTCTCTATCTCCTCTGTCTCCCTCTCTATGTCCTTTCTGTCCTCTGTCTCCTCTCTATTTCCTCTATCTCCTCTCTATGTCCTCTATTTCCTCTGTCTCCTCTCTATTTCCTCTGTCTCTCAATGCTCTTTCTCTCCTCTCTATTTCCTCTCCCTCCTCCGTCTCTTCTTTATCTCCTCTGTCTCCTCTCTATGTCCTTTCTGTCCTCAGTCTCCTCTCTAAGTCCTCTATTTCCTCTGTCTCCTCTCTATCGCATCTGTCTCCTCTCTATAGCCTCTCTCTCCTCTGTCTCCTCTCTATCTCCTCTGTCGCCTCTCAATGTGCTTTCTCTTATCTGTCTCCTCTCTATCTCCTATCTCTCCTCTGACACCTATATATGGCCTCTCTCTCCTCTCTCTCTGTCTCCTCTCCGTCTCCAATCTCTCCTCTCCATTTCATCTCTCTCCTCACTCTGCTCTGTCTGCTCTCGTCTCTCTCCTCTGTATCCTCTCCATCTCCTATCTCTCTTCCGTCTTTTGTCTATCTCCTCGGTGTGTAGCACTAAACACTCAGTGGTACTTTTACTAAAGTCTTTTCACAGCCAAAACCGCAAGCCCTACTTGAGTTTGTGAGAATCTCGTAGAATCTCTGTCTCCTCCCTATGTCCTTTCTGTCCTCTGTCTCCTCTCCATCTCCTCTGTCTCCTCTCTATGTCCTAGCTTTCCTCTGTCTCCTCTCTACCTCCTCTGTCTCCTCTCTATGTCCTATCTTTCCTCTGTTTCCTCTCTATCTCCTCTGTCTCCTCTCTATTTCCTGCGTCGCCTCTCTAAGTCCTCTCTTTTCTCTGTGTCCTCGCCATCTCTTCTGTCTCCTCTCAATGTCCTCTATCTCCTCTCTATCTCCTCTCTCTCCTCTCTGTGCCCTCTCTTTCCTTTGTCTCCTCTCTATCTCCTCTGTCGCCTCTCTATGTCCTCTGTCTCCTCTGCATTTCCTCTGTCTCTCAATGTTCTTTCTCTCCTCTCTATGTCCTCTCCCTCTTCCGTCTCTTCTCTATCTCCTCTGTCGCCTCTCTATGTCCTTTCTGTCCTCTGTCTCCTCTCTATCTCGTCTATTTCCTCTCTCCTCTCTATCTTCTCTGTCTTCTCTCTATCTTCTCCGTCTCTTCTCTATGTCCTCTCTTTCCTCTGTCTCCTCTCCATCTCCTCTATCTCCTCTCTATGTCCTCTGTCTCCTCTCTATCTCCTCTGTCTCCTCTCTATTTCCTCTGTCTCCTCTCTATGTCCTCTATTTCCTCTGTCTCCTCTCTATCTCATCTGTCTCCTCTCTATGTTCTCTCTTCCTCTGTCTCCTCTCTATCTTCTCTGTCTCCTCTCTATGTCCTCTCATTCTCTTTCTCCTCTCTATGTTCTCTCTCTCTCTGTCTCCTCTCTATGTCCTCTCTTTCCTCTATGTCTTCTCTTTCCTCTGTCTCCTCTCTCTTTCCTCTATCTCCTCTCTATGTCCTCTATTTCCTCTGTCTTCTCTCTATCTCCTCTGTCTCCTCTCTATATCCGCTCTCTCCTTTGTCTTCTCTCTATCTCCTCTCTGTCCTCAGTCTCCTCTCTATGTCCTCTCCCTCCTCCGCCTCTTCTCTATCTCCTCTGTCTCCTTTGTCTCCTCCCTATGTCCTTTCTGTCCTCTGTTTCCTCTCTATCTCCTCTGTCTCCTCTTTATGTCCTCTCGCTCCTCTGTCTCCTCTCTATATCCTCCGTCTCCTCTCTATGTCCTCTCATTCCTCTGTCTCCTCTCTATGTGCTCTGTCTCCTCTGTCTCCTCTCTTTCCGCTGTCTCCTCTCTCTCCTCTCTATGCCCTCTATTTTCTCTGTCCCCTCTCTATCTCCTCTGTCTGCTCTCTATGTCCTCTCTCTCCTATGTTTCCTCTCTATTTCCTCGGTCTCCTCTTTATGTCCTCTCTTTCCTCTATGTCCTCTCTTTCCTCTGTCTCCTCTCTATCTCCTGTGTCGCCTCTCTATGTCCTGTGTCTCCTCTGCATTTCCTCTGTCTCTCAATGTTCCTTCTCTCCTGTCTATGTCCTCTCAATCCTCCGTCTCTTCTCCATCTCGTCTGTCTTCTCTCTATGTCCTTTCTGTCCTCTGTCTATTCTCTATTTCCTCTATCTCCTCTCTATGTCCTCTATTTCCTCTGTCTCCTCTCTATGTGCTCTGTCTCCTCTGTCTCCTCTCTATCTCCTCTGTCTCCTCTCTTTCCGCTGTCTCCTCTCTATCTCCTCTCTCTCCCTCTATGTCCTCTCTTTCCTCTGTCTCCTCTCTATCTCCTCTGTCTCCTCTCTATATCCTCTCTCTCCTTTGTCTCCTCTCTATCTCCTCTGTCGCCTCTCTAAGTCCTCTATTTCCTCTGTCTCCTCTCCACTTCCTCTGTCTCTCAGTGTTCTTTCTCTCCTCTCTATGTCCTCTCCCTCCTCCGTCTCTTCTCTATCTCCTCTGTCTCCTCTCTATGTCCTTTCTGTCCTCTGTCTCCTCCCTATTTCCTCTATCTTGTTTATCTCTTCTCTATGTCCGCTCTCTTCCTCTGTCTCCTCTCTATCTCCTCTGTCTCCCTCTCTATGTCCCTCTCTTTCCTCTATGTCCTCTCTTTCCTCTGTCTCCTCTCTATCTCCTCTGTCTCCTCTCTATATCCTCTCTCTCCTTTGTCTCCCTCTCTATCTCCCTCTGTCGCCTCTCTAAGTCCCTCTATTTCCTCTGTCTCCTCTCCACTTCCTCTGTCTCTCAGTGTTCTTTCTCTCCTCTCTATGTCCTCTCCCTCCTCCGTCTCTTCTCTATCTCCTCTGTCTCCCTCTCTATGTCCTTTCTGTCCTCTGTCTCCTCTCTATTTCCTCTATCTCCCTCTCTATGTCCTCTATTTCCTCTGTCTCCCTCTCTATTTCCTCTGTCTCTCAATGTTCTTTCTCTCCTCTCTATTTCCTCTCCCTCCTCCGTCTCTTCTTTATCTCCTCTGTCTCCTCTCTATGTCCTTTCTGTCCTCAGTCCCCTCTCTAAGTCCTCTATTTCCTCTGTCTCCTCTCTATCGCATCTGTCTCCTCTCTATAGCCTCTCTCTCCTCTGTCTCCTCTCTATCTCCTCTGTCGCCTCTCAATGTGCTTTCTCTTATCTGTCTTCTCTCTATCTCCTATCTCTCCTCTGACACCTATATATGGCCTCTCTCTCCTCTCTCTCTGTCTCCTCTCCGTCTCCAATCTCTCCTCTCCATTTCATCTCTCTCCTCACTCTGCTCTGTCTGCTCTCGTCTCTCTCCTCTGTATCCTCTCCATTTGCTATCTCTCTTCCGTCTTTTGTCTCGTCGGTGTGTAGCACTAAACACTCAGTGGTACTTGTACTAAAGATTTTTCACAGCCAAAACCGCAAGCCTTACTTGAGTTTGTGAGAATCTCGTAGAAGGGCGCTATTAAGACAGCACAAAAAAGGAACATCAGCTGGATACATCTCCTGTCCCTTTTTTGTCTCCTCTCTATCTCCTCTCTCTCTCCTCCTTATCTCCTCTGTTTCTCTCTCTGTCCCTCTCTCTCCTCTCTAGCTCCTCTCTCTCCTCTGTCTCCTCTCTATGTCGTCTGTCTCATTTGTCTCCTCTCTTTTTCCTCTCTCTCCTCTGCCCCCTTCTCACTCCTCTGTCTCCTCTCTATGTTCTATCTCTCCTCTGTCTCTTCTCTATGTCTTTTCTCTCCTTTGTCGCCTCTCTAACTCCTATCTCTCCTCTGTCTCCTTTCCATGTTCTATCTCTCCTCTGTCACCTCTCTATGTCCTCTCTCTCTCCTCTGTCTCCTCTCTGTCTCCTCTCTCTCCGCTGTCTCCACACTATGTCCTCTCTCTCTCCTCTGTCTCCTCTCTATGTTCTATCTCTCCTCTGTCTCTTCTCTATGTCTTTTCTCTCCTCTGTCTCCCTCCCTATATCCTGTATCTTGTTTATCTCCTCTCTATGTCCTCTCTTTCCTTTGTCTCCTCTCTATCTCCTCTGTCTCCTCTCTATGTCCTCTCTTTCCACTATGTCCTCTCTTTCCTCTGTCTCCTCTCTATCTCCTCTGTCTCCTCTCTATGTCCTCTCTCTCCTATGTTTCCTCTCTATTTCCTCTGTCTCCTCTCTATGTCCTCTCTTTCCTCTATGTCTTCTCTTTCCTCTGTCTTCTCTCTATCTCCTCTGTCGCCTCTCTATGACCTCTATTTCCTCTGTCTCCTCTCCATTTCCTCTGTCTCTCAATGTTCTTTCTCTCCTCTCTATGTCCTCTCCCTCCTCCGTCTCTTCTCTATCTCCTCTGTCTCCTCCCTATGTCCTTTCTGTCCTCTGTCTCTCTCTATTTCCTCTATCTCCTCTCCATGTCCCTCTATTTCCTCTGTCTCCCTCTCCATTTCCTCTGTCTCTCAATGTTCTTTCTCTCCTCTCTATGATCTCTCCCTCCCTCCGTATCTTCTCTATCTCCTCTGTCTCCCTGTCTATGTCCTTTCTGTCCTCTGTCTCCCTCTCTATTTCCTCTGTCTCCCTCTCTATGTCCTCTATTTCCTCTGTCTCCTCTCTATCTCATCTGTCTCCCTCTCTATGTCCCTCTTTCCTCTGTCTCCTCTCTATCTCTCTCTCTCCTCTCTATGTCCGCTCTCTCTCTTTCTCCCTCTCTATGTCCACTCTTTCATCTGTCTCCTATCTATGTCCCTCTTTCCTCTGTCTCCTCTCTATCTCTCTCTCTCCTCTCTATGTCTCTCTCTCTCTCTCTCTCTCTATGTCCACTCTTTCTCTGTCTCCTCTCTATCTCCTCTGTCGCCTCTCTATGTCCTCTATTTCCTCTGTCTCCCTCTCTATCTCCCTCTCTGTCCTCTGTCGCCTCTCTATGTCCTCTATTTCCTCTGTCTCCTCTCTCTCTCCTCTGTCTCCTCTCTATATCCTCTCTCTCCTTTGTCTCCTCTCTGTCCTCAGTCTCCTCTCTATGTCTTCTCTGTCCTCAGTCTCCTCTCTATGTCCTCCCTCTCCTCTGTCTCCCCTGTCTCCTCTCTATTTCCTCTGTCTCCTCCTAATGTACTTTCTCTCCTCTCTATGTCCTCTCCCTCCTCCGCCTCTTCTCTATCTCCTCTGTCTCCTCCCTATGTCCTTTCTGTCCTCTGTCTTCTCTCTATCTCCTTGCCTCCTCTCTATGTCCTATCTTTCCTCTGTCTCCTCTCTATCTGCTCTATTTCCTCTCTCCTCAATATCTTCTCTGTCTTTTCTCTACCTTCACCGTCTCTTCTCTATGTCCTCTCTTTCCTCTATCTCCTCTCCATCTCCTCTATCTCCTCTCTATGTCCTCTGTCTCCTCTCTATCTCCTCTGCCTCCTCTCTTTCCGCTGTCTCCTCTCTATCTCCTCTCTCTCCTCTCTATGTCCTCTATTTGCTCTGTCTCCTCTCTATCGCATCTGTCTCCTCTCTATGTCCTCTATTTCCTCTGTCTCCTCTCTATCTCCTCTCTTTTTATGTCTCCTCTCTATTTCCTCCGTCTCCCTCTCTATGTCCTCTATTTCCTCTGTCTCCTCTCTATTTCCACTATCTCTCAACGTTCTTTCTCTCCTCTCTATGTCCTCTCCCTCCTCCGTCTCTTCTCTATCTCCTCTGTCTCCTCTCTATGTCCTTTCTGTCCTCAGTGTCCTCTCTAAGTCCTCTATTTCCTCTCTCTCCTCTGTATCGCATCTGTCTCCTCTCTATATTCTCTCCCTCCTCTGTCTCCTCTCTATCTCCTCTCTCTCCTCTGTCTCCTCTCAATGTGCTTTCTCTTATCTGTCTCCTCTCTATCTCCTATCTCTCCTCTGACACCTCTATATGGCCTCTCTTTCCTCTCTCTCTGTCTCCTCTCCGTCTCCAATCTCTCCTCTCCATTTCATCTCTCTCCTCACTCTGCTCTTGTCTCTCTCCTCTGTATCCTCTCCATCTCCTATCTCTCTTCCGTCTTTTGTCTATCTCCTCGGTGTGTAGCACTAAACACTCAGTGGTACTTGTACTAAAGACTTTTCACAGCCAAAACCGCAAGCCCTACTTGAGTTTGTGAGAATCTCGTAGAAGGGCGCTATTAAGACAGCACAAAAAAACTCGCTAAGGGGAACGATATGTGACCAAAGAAGAGACACTGAGCGGGAGAGAACGAGTCTGAGGAACATCAGCTGGATACATCTCCTCTCCCTTTTTTGTCTC
>JAWNPQ010000032.1:0-12340 GCA_035047465.1 Drosophila sordidula | reverse complement strand
GATAGAAATACAAATGCAAAAATCAAAAGATGGAAAGCATTCATTGACGAACACAACGCCAATGTGTTCTACAAACCGGGTAAGGAAAATTTCGTGGCCGATGCCCTATCCAGACAAAACGTGAACGCAATGCAGAGCGAGCCCTTATCGGACGCTGCAACCATTCACAGTGAGACCTCGTTAACCTACACGATAGAGACAACTGACAAGCCATTAAATTGCTTTAAAAATCAAATTGTCTTAGAGAAGGCACGCTTCCCACTACAAAGGAAAATTATAATCTTCTGCAAAAAAATTCGCCATATCATTAGCTTCGTGGACAAAGCTTCACTATTCGAGATATTAAAACCAGTCATCATCCCGGATGCAGTCAATGCAATTCACTGCGATCTTCCAACGCTCGCTAGCTTTCAACATGAACTCGTGTTAAGCTTTCCAGCCACTAAGTTGTGGCATTGCAAGAACTATGTGTCAGATATTACTGACAAAAACGATCAAATGGAAATCGTTACGACAGAACATAACCGAGCGCACAGAGCCGCACAGGAAAATGTTAAGCAAGTCCTTCGTGACTACTATTTTCCCAAGATGACTAATTTGGCAAATGAAGTTGTCACAAATTGCAAAATATGCACAAAAACAAAATATGATAGACATCCGCAAAAACAAAAACTTGGAGTCTCACCAATACCTTCATATGCTGGCGAAATATTGCATATGGACATTTTTTCCACCGATAAGAAGTTTTTCCTTACTTGTGTGGACAAATTCTCTAAATTCGCTGTCGTCCAACCAATCCCGTCACGAACAATAATTGACTTAAAAATGCCTATTATTCAGCTGGTCAATCTGTTCACTAAAACGAAAACGATATTCTGCGATAACGAAGCAGCATTCAATTCTGAAACAATAGTGTCACTTCTGAAAAATAACTACAACATAGACATCGTTAACTCGCCACCATTACATAGCATTTCCAACGGTCAGGTGGAAAGATTTCATAGCACATTGACGGATATAGATCGAAGCCTAAAAAAGGATAAGAAGGCCAGCGATACAGTTGAACTAATTATGAGGGCAACAGTGGAGTATAACAGGTCAATCCACTCGGTCACAGACCAAAAACCGCTGAGTGTCATACATGCCACATCTGCCGAATTTAGACAAAAAATTAAAGAAAAAATCGAAAAGGCACAGCAAACTGTACTTGAAAGATGTAATGCAGCCAGACAGAACAGGGTTTTTGAAGTGGGAGAAAGGGTTCTGGTAAAGACAAACCGCAGATTGGGAAACAAGCTATCGCCCCTCTATATTGAAAAGAGAGTCGAGGCAGATCTGGGGACAACGGTACTCATTGGGGGAAGAATTGTTCATAAGGACAGCCTCCGTTGACACCGTGGTTTGTTTTCTCTATTTTTTAACATTTTCTTTTACAATCAAATTCAATTTTTTATTCTTATGTCCACATACGTAATCAGTAGTGGAAAAAGTGATTTTCCACACTTGCCACTTCCCTTTTCAACTGCAAATTTAAACATTATAGCCAACAATATAACAAACAATACACTCGCATCCTTAACAAATTTTTATAATCTCTGGTCTTGATACTCTTCACTAGATTCACATGCTAAAATTTTCACCCTCATTAAAGGGAGGGTGGTCCATAAGACAACCTAGGGTGGCAGTCAGGGAAATCAGTTAGAATAGGAGCTAGCAGTTAAGTTCATATTACTAATCGCACAAACCTTATTTGTCTTTTACAGGATTCAATCTGCAATCTTGTTAATGCTAGGTTTAGTACAGAGTCGGATTATCGACTATTCGCATTCCAATTATATTCCAGTAATAGACGGAAAGGTATTGGTATGGGAACAAAGGGACTACTTGAGCCATTCAAGTAACCTGACAGAATTTAATGCCATTGCAGATGAAACCGAAAAACTAATAGAGCTATTCCCACAATCCCACATGCGGAAATTATTAGATGCAGATATAGATCATATTAAGAGCTTACTGTCCGTTGTTGGAATACACCATAGAATGGCTAGAAGCCTAGATTTCCTAGGCTCAGCGTTAAAGGTCATAGCAGGCACACCGGATGCCTCCGACTTCGAAAAGATTAGATGGTCCGAATCCCAATTAATCGATGCAAGCAATAGGCAATTGATTATCAACTCAGAGACGCAAAGGCAAGTCAACAAACTAACAGACGCAGTAAATGAAATAGTAAAGGCAAAAAAGAATAATTTAGTGGACACACCGCATTTGTATGAAACATTACTAGCAAGAAATAGAATATTAATTAATCAAATATCCAATTTAATTCTCACAATTACATTAGCCAAAACTAATATAATAAATCCAACTATCTTTGAACATAATGATTTGGAAACTATTTGGAAACTATTTTGAACTATTTTGACACCCAGTAGAAGTCCCCATAGTTAGCCTTACAGAAGCGTCTAAAATTAAGGTCCTCCAGTCCGAAAATGTAGTCCACATATTAATAGGCTATCCTAGAATAAAATCCATCTGCAAGAAGATTACTGTCTATCCCGTGTCCCGCCAACATATCGCACTACAAATACAGGATGACACCGTGGCCGATTGCAACGATGACATACTGGCAGTCAACGAGTGCGTGTCAACAACCTACGCCTCCGTTTGTAAGCACACAGCGCAGGACTCCTGCGCACGAGCGTTATACGCTGGCAGCATGGCCTCTTGCCGAACACAACCGAGCCACCTCGAACCAGTCGCATTAATAGACGATGGTGTCATCATCATCAACGAAAGCACGGCCAAAGTGAGCACTGACGATGGCCCAGAGGTCGTAACAAACGGAACCCACCTCGTCACCTTCCGATTCTCCGCTACCATAAATGGCACAAAATATGCGAATGAGCGCGAGATCATCCACAGGATGAATAACCATAATCTCCAGGTCATCAACAACTTTAAAAATGAGCTGGCATCCACGGAATCATCCAAGCGCCTGGCCACAGTCGGCGTCGCTCTCAGCATTACCATCAGCAGCTTCATCATCGTCTGGCTGGTTGTAAAAAAATGGCAGACTTCGAGAAAGGTGGAAAAGATCATCAAAAGCTATAAGGTGTCCGAGGACGGTCAGAAACTTGAGGGGGAGTAGTTAACACATAAGAGTTACACATAAGTAAAATACATAAGAATGTCAAAACACTTTGTTTATCCATTTGCTCCAAACGCATTCCGCTGACACAAAAGTTCAGCGCCCCGACTATTTTGTCGGTAGCAGCAACGTGACACTCGACCATGTCGCAAGTGGCTACGTAAGCGCTTATGCTGAGTCGCCTTGCCGACTGCAATTTTGTAGCTTATGGATTTCCGCCTTTAGGTCTAGCTGTATGTCTTCTTTGTATTTTTTGGTCAGTTCTATTAATCGCGCAATTACAATAAGACGCAAATAAATATTACTCCGACAAGAAGTCGCAACTATTATTTTTTATTGTCGTCAAAAAAAAAAATGTTTTTTAAAATGAATTATACAAGGCAAAAACAAAAAAACACCAATAAAAAAAATTAAAATATTTTAAAACATACTAAATACATTATTAATATGATAAATCTGCAAATTTCAAATCTCAAATTTCAAATTTCAAAAAAATTGTCTATACATAAATAAAATTAAGTAAAATAACTCCACTATAGTATACGTATAAGTTAACACAAGCAAATAAGCAAGTGTCGTTCACACTTGAGAAATACGACTTCGGTCAAATTGCTGATCCAGCATTTGAACGGATGTCTTGCACGAGCCGGCAAACACTGCATATTTGCGTGGCCGCTGTGAGTCGATTTAAGTTTATAAAGTAGAATAAGTTTTCAGTTATAATTTGGATTCAAGCTGAGCATGACTGCCAGCATTAATAAACAATCTTGAATTTTACTCAATCGTTTCCTTTGCCTAGGCACCGCCTTGCATTTTACAGGAACAACAATAAATAAAGCATTTAATAACATAAATAATCAATTGGCGCCCAACTAGTGGTAATACTATTTACCCACGCCAGTGTGCACGATCAAATTAAAATCAAAAATTAAAAATCGTGTGAACTCTCAGTGACATAGTGCCCTTCGCTTAACACAAATAAAAAAGGCGTTGTGAGCAGTGTCATACAAAACCAAAAGCTGACCTACACTAACTCAGGCAGCAAACTTCAGTGCAACTAAACAGTGCAACTAAACAGAGCGCTTAAGCGTCGTTGAATTTAATCCAATTGTACACCGGAGCCGCGGGAGCTCTTCGGGCAGCGACTTATCGCCAAGTAGCGCGCTAGTTACTTGGACAGCTGAGACCGCGGCGTTGGAGGCAGTGGTTCCAGTTGCAACTCGACATTTAACTTCGTCTGTGACAGCAGCACGGGATATTATTTTTGTAACTAAGCTCACAGAAAGCATGTAAGTGGTAACTTCGACCCAGTCGTTTATTAAGTCTGTGTAAAAATAAAAAACTATAATTAAAATATAGTACGCGTAAAGTTTAAAACAGTGATTTTTGCAAATCAAATCAAGCTACTATCTAACGGCTCGCATTTAAATACTTCATTTCGAAATGCTGTCACTAACCCTGTGTTTAATAAATAAAAATTGCATTCGAATTTAATTTTAATTGCACAATACATTTTGTTCTCTGTTCTGCAACATTGTACTCGTGCGCCTCACCACAGTGTCACTTGACACCCGCATTCTTTTCGTCCCACAGTGTCACTTGACACCCGCATTCTTTTCGTCGCGTTTGTCTGTTGTTTGTGTTGACCAGTTGCGTTTTTTTTTATTTTATCGTTCGTTTTGGTTGTTTATTTTCTCAAGTCCGTCTGCTTATGAATTCCCAGTTTCGGCAGTATAGAGACGTCAGGCACCTCGCCAGCGATTCAGAATCTGAAGTTGAGAGTAGAATTTCAAACTCCATACCAAAGCGCTCGCAAACGGGCTCTTATAAAACAAACACAATGGACCAAGCAGCTCCAAGTCTTCGTACAGGCAGCGATAAGCAATGCCTTAGCAGAACAATCTGCTAGAGCCGCGGAAAGAGAGAGAACTTTAGAACAGAGAATAGAGTCTTTAGCCAATCAGCTAGCTTCAGTTCGCATAGGCCCAGCGCCAGCGCTGGAGATTCAGACTTATTCAGAAATTGAAATAAGAAACGACATTCGGTGTGATGAACCACTTGATGCCGTCAAATGTCTCCCTGAGTTCTCAGGGGCCCAAGAGTCTTACGTGTCTTGGAGACAAGCGGCCCTCGCCGCATACCGCATATTTAGGCCCTTTAATGGCAGTTCCCGCCACTATCAGGCAGTCATAATTATAAGAAATAAAGTCAGAGGGGCCGCTGACACAGTGTTGGCTTCGTTCGGCACAGTGCTGAACTTCGATGCAATATTAAGTCGCCTCGACTTCACTTATAATGACAAAAGGCCGATGCACGTCATCGAGCAACAGTTAGGCACACTACGGCAGGGTGACCTTACTATTCTTCAGTATTACGATGAAGGAGAAAAAAAGCTGACGTTGTTGACCAATAAAGTCAACATGTCATATGATCCCATAATGGCACAGGGCATGTGTGTAAAATTCCGCAACGATGCGTTGCGAGTATTTATCTCAGGCCTTAAGCGAAGCCTAACTGATGTGCTGTTCGCGGCAAAGCCCTCAGACTTGCCGTCAGCACTGGCACTAGCGCAAGAGGTGGAGTCCAACCACGAGCGCTACGCGTTCGCTGCCAATTTTGCTAGGAGTCAAGAAGACAGGGATCGGAAACCCAATGCCAAAACACAGGGTCGTCAGCACGACAAAAGTTCACAGCAAGCTGACCCACAATCGAGTGGTCAGAAAAATCCACACTATCGACAACAAAAACCTCAGGTCTCTTCAGACCAACGTAGTGCTAGGCATCAGGCCGGCAACAACCAACAAGAACCAATGGAAGTAGATCCGTCACTTTCTAGGATGATTCAGAATCAGCAGGCTGCGTCGTACCAAAATAAGAGGTCTGCCGTTTCCGAGCGCACAGGCGCAATCAAAAAGCAGCAAAGAGTGAACCATGTCACTCAAAGTACAGAGCTAGATGCAGAAGCATATGCGCGCCTGGCAGCGCTTGAAGGGGAGAAAATTGCCGACGCCATTGGAGAATATGACTCCGACTCAGTCAATTTTTTAGGGGTAAGTCCCTGCTGCCCGTCCTCAGAAGGCGAGTAGCGGGGAGTGAAATACGCTTCCTTATCGACACGGGGGCCTCTAAAAACTTCATCAAGCCGCATGGCAGGTTGCGGGGTGTCCGTCCAGTAGAGTCGCCTTTTACCATTCATTCTCTTCATGGCGCAACCAAAATCACTAGTAAATGCCTCGTGGCTCTCTTCAATCTGAAGGCTACTTTCTTTCTTCTGCCAGACTTGGCAACATTCGATGGCATAATAGGCCTTGACTTGCTTAAGTAAGCGGGGGCTTCACTTTGCACTAGACTCATGCCAGCTCAAATGGGGCTCGCAAGTCGAGCCGATATATTTCTACTCGTGCTCCGATGTCAACTTCACTAGCGTGGATTGTCCGGACGCACCCGCGTCTGTAAAGAAAGATTTCATGGCCATGTTAAATAAAAAAAAAAATGGCTTTTACAGACCAAAATGAAGCCCTGCCTTTTAACACTTCAGTAGTGGCCACCATTAGAACCACGAGCGAGGAGCCCATTTACGCAAAATTTTACCCTTACCCCATGGGCGCAGCAGATTTCGTCAACGAAATCCAAGATCTGCTAAAAAACGGGATAATTCAAAAGTCAGCCTCCCCTTACAACAACCCTGTAGTGGTTGTAAGTAAAAGGGCACTGACGAGGCAGGTAGCCCAAACATGCAGCTTGTGATGGACATTCGCAAACTGAACGAAAGAACAATAGCCGATAAATACCCCATACCTAATATCTCAATGATATTAGGCAACTTAGGCAAAGCCAGGTATTTTTCGACATTTGGATCTTAAGTCGGGTTACCATCAGATCACGCTTGCTGAGCGTGATCGCGAGAAAAATTCCTTCTCGGTAAACGGGGGGAAGTACGAGTTCCGAAGGCTCCCTTTTGGTTTGAGGAATGGGTCTAGCATCTTCCAAGAGGTCATCGATGACATTCTCAGAGAACAAATAGGGAAGTTCTGTTACGTCTATGTTGATGACGTGATCATCTTCTCAGAGGACGAAGACTCCCACCTTAAGCACGTTGACTGGGTTCTAAAGACCATTCTCGAAGCTTGCTTGTGAGGGTATCTCTAAAAAAATCATGCTTTTTTAAGAAAAGCGTGAACTTCCTAGGCTTCATAGTGACCAGCAATGGGACCACAACAGACCCGGAAAAGGTCAAAGCCATTAAGGAATTTTCAGAGCCCAGAACCATCTTTGAGTTGAGGTCTTTCCTTGGCCTCGCAAGCTGTTACAGATGCTTCATAAGGGACTTTGCAACTATAGCAAGGCCCATTTCAAACATTTTAAAGGGCGAAAACGGTAACGTGAGTAGACATCGATCAAAGAAGATCGAAGTAAATTTCAACGAAGGCCAGCGAGTAGCGTTTCAAAAGCTACGCAATATCTTAGCATCCGAAGATGTGATGCTGAGGTACCCAGATTACAGAAAGGCATTCGATCTAACGACGGATGCCTCTGCATTTGGCATCGGCGCGGTTCTTTCCCAAGAAGGACGTCCCATTACAATGATCTCAAGGACATTGAAGGACAGGGAAATTAACTACGCCACCAATGAAAGGGAGTTGTTGGCCATTGTATGGGCCCTGGCGAAACTGCGACACTATTTATACGCAGTCAAAGATATAAATATCTTTACAGACCATCAGCCATTGGCATTTGCCGTGTCGGAGTCCAATCCCAACGCGAAGATTAAAAGGTGGAAATCACGCATTGATGAAACCGGTGCGCGCATCTTTTATAAGCCTGGCAAAGAGAACTTGGTGGCTGATGCCTTGTCGAGGCAGCAGTGCAATGCCCTTCAAGGAGAAGAGGCAGACTCGTGCGCAGCGACCATTCACAGTGAGTTATCTCTGACGCACGTCATTGAAGCCACTGACAAGCCCGTGAATTGCTTCCAGAATCAGATGATTCTGGAGCAGGCCGAGTGCCCACAGAAGCGTACGTTTGTTCTGTTTGGGAACAAAAGGCGCCATGTTATTAGTTTCACCTGTGAGGATTCGTTGCTCGACGAACTCGCAGACACAGTTGTACCCAAGGGCGTGAACGCCCTACACTGCGACTTGCATACCCTTGCAGTGGTGCAGGACGCGCTAGTTCGGAAATTTCCGACTACCAAATTCTGGTATTGCAGGAACTTAGTAACGGATATATTTGCAGTCGGGGAAGGAAGGGAGATACTCACGACCGAGCACGCCAGAGCCCATAGATCGGCTCAAGAGAACGTGAAGCAGGTACTCTCCGAATACTACTTCCCAAAGATGGTGAAGCTGGCCAGTGAAATTGCTCAGAACTGTAAAACTTGCGCGAGAGCCAAGTATGACAGACACCCCAAGAAGCAAGAGATCGGCGAAACACCGATTCCGTCGCATGTGGGAGAGATGCTACACATAGACATCTTCTCCACTGACAAAAAGTACTTCCTTACTTGCGTGGACAAGTTCTCCAAGTTTGCGGTGGTGCAACATGTTCCCTCGAGAACAATTGAGGACTTAAAGCCTGCAATCATACAGCTCATGAACTTTTTCCCGAAGGCAAAGGCAATCTACTGTGACAATGAGCCATCATTGAACTCGAGTACAATTGCTGCACTGTTGGAAAACCACTTCGGCGTTTGCATCTCAAATGCACCGCCCCTTCATAGTCTCTCCAATGGTCCAATGGTGGAACGTTTCCACAGCACTTTGACAGAAATAGCCAGATGCCTTAAATTAAGCAGTGGTATAAGCGACACAGTAGAGTTAATCCTGTTAGCCACCACAAAATACAACAAATCCTTCCACTCGGTCGTCGACAAGAGGCCAGCGGACATAGTGCAGATTTGTCCAGACGTCCCTCTCCCGGGAGTCCAAGAGAAAATCCAGAACGCACAAAACGCGACCAGAGCAAGGGAAAATGCGTCGCGTCAAAATAGAGTCTTTGAGGTAGGCGAAAAAGTGTTGGTAAAGTCAAACCGAAGACTGGGCAACAAACTTACACCCTTATGTGAAGAGAAGGTTGTAGAGGCAGACCTGGGGACCACGGTCCTCATTAAGGGGAGGGTGGTCCACAAGGACAATCTGAAATAAACTACAGTATCATTGTCCCGTGTGTTGTTTTTTCCATCTTTTTTATTTTTTCATTCTTTCATATTTACTAGCTCTAAGCCGTTGCCCTTGGCATCAATTCGTAGTTTCTAAAGTTAAGCATTCGGTGGTGGGTTACCTCTATGTTGGCAAAAAATAGCTAAAAGATTCCGTTCCACAGGTGCTGACTCTTCATCCTCTTATCCTTGTCCTTAGTGTCGGCACGCATAACCGATTACTCTCAGGTGAAATACATCCCCATCGTTGACGGCAAAGTCTTGGTGTGGGGGGAGTATGCCTATGCCACACACACGGCGAATCTGTCAGAGTACACGCGCATTCTGGAAGAGACAGCAGGCATGAGCGACATGTTTCCACAGTCGCACATGAGAAAACTCTTGGATGTGGATACCGCGCACTTGCGAGACCTTTTAGATTCGTTGGGTGTGCACCACAGAGTGGCCTGGAGTTTAGACTTTTTAGGGTCAATGTTAAAGGTCGTAGCTGGGACACCGGATGCAAGTGACTTAGAAAGAATCAAGTTCACTGAATTACAACTGATCAATTCAAACAATAGACAAATCAAAATTAACACTAACATTCAAAACCAAATTAATCAATTAACTTCCGCCGTCAACAGCATTCTTAAGTCACAAAAGGCACGCAAGTTGACACCAGCCATTTATATGAAACTCTGCTTGCCAGAAACAGAATGCTGATGATGGAGTTACAAAAACCTAATGCTTGCCATAACCCTTGCAAAAGTCAACGTTGTTAGTTCAGTTATCTTAGACCATGCAGACTTAAAAGCGATTTGACTCGAGGAGCCTACCAACACCCCCATAGGGGATCTCATTTCCGTTTCGTCCGTTAGAATTTTACAATCCGTTAACGCCTTACACTTTATAATTAAGTTTCCAAAAATTTAATTAGCGTGTCAGAAACTAACCATCTTCCCTAGTCTCACGTAAGAACCAGATGCTCCGAATCGTCGACAACGTAATAGCAGAGTGCGGCGAAGAGTTCCACGCAATCGAGAATTGCACTGAAGCGCCATCAGCAACGTTCTGCAAGCTATCAACGAGAAGCTCTTGCGCCAAAGAGCTGCATGCGGGAGGAGTTGCGCATTGTGGCATACAGCCGAGTGATGTTCCACCGGCTGCCATCATAGACGAAGGGATCATCATCATAAACGATCGTTCAGCCAAGGTGCAATTGGACGACAGCCCCGTAGTCTGGGTCCATGGCACCCATCTCATTACCTTTGAGGACCATGTTGCGATAAATGAATCAACATTTATCAATCACAACAAGGCTCAGAAGCGAGCTCCATGTGTAGCAGCAACACCGCTATTGAACATCACTAGCGATCTGGATGTTCTCAGTCTCCCTTATCTTCACCGTTTGAGTGAACGTAATCTGGAGTACATTAAGCAGTTTGCAGAAGACATCGAATCTCGCCATCCGTACCAAATCGCAATCATGGTAGGAGCAGCATGCTGCGTATTATTGGGCATCAGTTACATCTTATACCGCCTGCTCAAAACCAGGGCCACCACGATCCAGATGGAGAATATGATTGCAGAACTGACATCGGCCGAGGGCGGCCACAAGCTTGAAGGGGGTAGTTAACACAAGCAAGTAAGCAAGTGTCGTTCACACTTGAGAAATACGACTTCGGTCAAATTGCTGATCCAGCATTTGAACGGATGTCTTGCACGAGCCGGCAAACACTGCATATTTGCGTGGCCGCTGTGAGTCGATTTAAGTTTATAAAGTAGAATAAGTTTTCAGTTATAATTTGGATTCAAGCTGAGCATGACTGCCAGCATTAGTAAACAATCTTGAATTTTACTCAATCGTTTCCTTTGCCTAGGCACCGCCTTGCATTTTACAGGAACAACAATAAATAAAGCATCGCCTTGCATTTTAGAGGAACAACAATAAATAAAGTATTTAATAACCTAAATTACTAATTTATACACTGTAGTATACGCACATATATTGAGGGTACACTGTACCAATAAAATAACATCGATAAAGCATAAATATATCAGCAACACATTGTTGCAGTACACAAACAAAACCCTTTCCAAGTAGAGAGCGTGTAATATGATCGCCCACTTATGAGCTACGCAAAAGTCAGCAGACACACGCTGCCCACTTGCAGCATAAATATACATACATACAAATAAGTACATAAGACTCTCTCTCTGTCTCCCGATTATGCTGATAAGACAAAATATGTATGAAGCCGCTCCGCTGCTAGCGTAACCGGCAGCGCAGCTATGCGGTTTTTAGCTGCAAAAATAAATTCAATAAAACATTCGAAAAACTAAAGCAAACGGCACTGACGTGCCAGTGTATTCAATTATAAATCACTGCACAACTTTGGGACATAATACACCATCTTCGCAGTCGCCCACAACGGGTCAACACTCCAAATCCGTGACAACCTGGTGGCCGATTGCGATGAACAAATGTTGGCCGTAGCGAACTGCTCGATGACGTCAACTGCCACGTTCTGCAGGCAATCCAGAGACAACACTTGTACGCAGGGCCTCCACTCGGGAGGCACGGCGCATTGCCTGACACAACGAAGCCATCTTGACCCCGTAACCATAGTCGACGACGGCATCATCATCGTGAACGATCGCAGTGCCACCTTTGCCCACGATGACTGTGCTACCATAAACATCAGCGGGACGAACCTCGTCACGTTCAGCGCGTATGCTATAGTTAACGGCACGCGAATTCTGAACCGCAACAGTATACAAAGTCGATTCCCGGCGGTGGCGGCATCTCCGCTACTCAACATTAGCGGGCACGACATGGTGCTCAACCTGCCTTACATCCATCGGCTGAGTGAGAGCAAATCTGCACTTCATAAGAGAAGTCAGAGATAATACCGCAGTTGGGTTAACATCGACGATAGTTCTCGGCACAATGTTGTTAGTTCGTGTTATGCGAACGTTTATGCAGGCTTCACCGGCTGTGCAGCGAAACATCGAAACGCCCGAAAAATCACAGAAATAATGGAAGACCGACACCA